>ONZH01019804.1:0-30790 GCA_900303285.1 Rhinella marina | reverse complement strand
GAACTTAAAGTGGCCCTGGAAAAATACTAAAAGTGGCCCCATTTGTAGTTGGGTCCAAATTGATGGAAGGCAGGGCCAGCAATACCATATTGTGGCACATTATACCACCCCAACAGAGCCAAATACAACAGTCCATCATAAAATACATCCCCAAAAACTTCCACTTGCTGGCAATTAGGAGGGCCCAGATGGCCCCCTGGGCATCGGCCCACCGGGAAATTTCCCTGTAAGGTCTATGGCCAATCCGCCCCTGTGTACTGTATGTAATACATAAGCCTGTGTTTGCTCACGTATAGCAGCACTATTTATGTACGGTATGGCAGTATTATTAGTATTATGTATTATATTATATTATACGCTGTGTAAATCAGAAGCTGGTTCTCACGACACTAATGGCTGAAGCCTGAAATCCCAAGTGTCTGCTTATCGTCAGTGAACCCGCGAAACTCGGGAAAACGTCCCTGACACCAATACCTATAAAATGTGAATAGTGGGTAACGTCATGCTTTATGTGAGTGTAACCCTCGATCTCTCATCCTCTATCTGCAGGAACCTCTGAATAACGACCACGACTGCGGCCAAAGCCACCATTACTGACACGAGGAGCATCATGTAAGTTTATATGACTTTTATATGTTTTTGTGTCTCACGGTTCTAAATTTCTATCACTGTCTCCCTCGTTTTTTAGCTGCCACTAATATTATGGGTCACAAAGAGAAAGACACTCTTTCTAAGGATTTTCGAGCTGGCTTAGGCTACTTTCACACTTACGTTTGCAGGATCCGTTTGTGAGATCCGTCACAGGCTCTCATAAACGGTCCTGAACTGATCAGTTTTTCCCTAATGCATTCTGAATGGAGAAGGATCCGTTCAGAATGCATCAGTTTTGCTTCAGTTCAGTCTCCATTCCGTTTTGGAGGCGGACACTAAAACGCTGCTTGCTGCGTTTTGGTGTCCGCATGAAGAACTGATTCAAACGGATGCGTCATGTCTCACAATGTAAGTCAATGGGGATGGATCCATTTTCTCTGACACCATAGAAAACGGATCCGTCTCCCATTGACTTTCAATGGAGTTCATGACGGATCTGTCTTGGCTATGTAAAAGATAATACAACCGGATCCGTTCAGAACGGATGCAGACGGTTGTATTATCATGACGGAAGCGTTTTTGCTGATCCATGATGGATCCAGCAAAAACGCTGGTGTGAAAGTAGCCTAACATGTGAGGGTCCTGAACTGAGGAGCTTCTCTACTAAATCACAACTCCCTATTGAAAATGGGGTTTCTAAACCAGACACCTACATTGGTCATCCAAGTAGAAGACCATTAGAAAACTAGGGTTCATATATGTTAGTGAGTATGTAAGAGACATAGAAACATAGACCGTGGTTTGGATCTATCTACTCTACGCTGGTTCCAAGAAGTCACCCTCTCCGGTCCCCGCTGCTACCTTTCTGATGCTGGTCTGGCCCTATCACCTCTTCATTTCTTATCCTAGGTCAACATGCAAAAAATGGTGGGAAAGGACTGCTCAGCCAATCACTGGTTGTCGTGGTGATCCACCTCAAAGTGTGATTGGTTGGGCGAACCTTTCCAGACGTTTATGGTGTGTTGGGTTGGGACAGGAAGTGGAGAGAAGCTGAGACCAGGCCCTCATCGGAAATGCAGGAGCAGTGGGCTTTTTCATTTTTTAAAATCAAAAACTCACAAATTTTCTCACATCTAGAGGGACCTGTAAAGGGCAAATTAGGTACCCAATCCCTCCATGGGTCCTGGTCTGTCTTCACTGAACTTGCAGACCCTGCATGTAAACTTCCTTCATGGGCTGGGTCAAATGCGCTGCTGCTGCCAATACATAACCTCAGCAGTAAGGTGTTCCGAACTGGAAAATCACTGCTGGGTCATGTGTCACCTGGGGGCACGTCATGGCTGAGGCCAGTTATTGGCTGTATCAACGCATTTCACCCCGTCCTTGCAGAACGTTTCCATGCAGGGATCGAAGGTGCCTAGAGGACAGCTCCGGAGCCGAAATCACGTGGCAGCTAAGTATAACTCACTTCACAGGTCTTGCTAGGTGGGGGATATTTAAAAAAAAAAGTAAAAGCAGAAAAAATCTGAGTAGTAGTCAGAATAGAAGTCAGACAAGCCAGGTCAAATCAGGTCAGTTCAGGACGTGGGCATCAAAAAGTTTAAAAGCCCAAAAAGGGGTAAAACCATTTCTACCTTGACCCCAGAGGTGTAACTTGAAGATTCTCAGCCCCAGTACAAAATCTATAACAAAACCCTCCCAGAGATGAACTTTCTACTGGTGTCTTCTTATTTGGCACAAGGGTCTTTGGGCCTCCTCAGGCTCCTGGGCCTGGTAGCAACTGCTACCTCTGCACCCCCTATAGCTACCCCTCTGCTTGACTCCCCACCACCATCACAAAACTGTGGGAGGGAGGACAATGACATGTCACTAGAGATCAGATAGGTTAAAACACAAATCCTAAAAATGTACCATCAGTGACTTTGTCCAGAGATCTCATGGACGGTCCACTAAAGTGAAGAAGACAGTTGGTTAGAACCAACAAGACACAAAGCGGGATGGCGCCTTCCTAGCACTGCGGCAACTTAAATCCACAGGTCAAATAGTTGAACCTCCCAACAATCAGACCTAGCTCTCATGTCGTAGCGATAGTCTATCGATTTCCATCATGAGTCAACCCCTTTAAAGGGGAAAAGTATCCTTTCTCTATTGTAAGTACAAGAGAAGTGAATTGTAAGCAGCTGGAAAGGCCAAGTAGTCATCACCAGATGGGTTACCTGCTGGCTGCCGCCAGAGACAATGATTTGATTGTGTGTGAGCACAGGGTGTGGGGCGTGTTGTGTAATAAGCAGGAGAACCTCAATTGTGCAATCCAGAAATCTGCAAATATCAAGTCACTACTGTACAAGTCTGAGAGGGTGGCCTCAGGATCCCATGTTTTCCTAAGTCTAGGGTGATAGACAGATACTTACTCTCTAATTGTCACATATAGCGGTCAGATAAGTCTCACCAAACACAATAATCAGTAAAGTCTCCATGTTCCACTATCCTCCTGTCCAAACTGCATCTTTAGTGTAAAACCTGCGGAGCGCCTCTCTATCAATATCCGTTATACGCCGCAGTAATGGCGACTATAACTAGAGAGGAAGATCTCATAGATTTCTAACAGATAGAGAAGGCTTCCATAGAGAGTGCAGCTCTGAAGTATAATACAGGATGTAACTCAGGATCAGTACAGGATAAGTAATGTATGTACACAGTGACTGCACCAGCAGAATAGTGAGTGCAGCTCTGGAGTATAATACAGGATGTAACTTAGGATCAGTACAGGATAAGTAATGTAATGTATGTACACAGTGACTCCACCAGCAGAATAGTGAGTGCAGCTCTGGAGTATAATACAGGATATAACTCAGAAATAGTACAGGATAAGTAATGTATGTACACAGTGACTGCACCAGCAGAATAGTGAGTGCAGCTCTGGAGTATAATACAGGATATAACTCAGGATCAGTACAGGATAAGTAATGTATGTACACAGTGACTGCACCAGCAGAATAGTGAGTGCAGCTCTGGAGTATAATACAGGATATAACTCAGGATCAGTACAGGATAAGTACTGTATGTACACAGTGACTCCACCAGCAGAATAGTGAGTACAGCTCTGGAGTATAATACAGGATGTAACTCAGGATCAGTATAGGATAAGTAATGTAATGTATGTACACAGTGACTGCACCAGCAGAATAGTGAGTGCAGCTCTGGAGTATAATACAGGATATAACTCAGGATCAGTACAGGATAAGTAATGTATGTACATAGTGACTGCACCAGCAGAATAGTGAGTGCAGCTCTGGAGTATAATACAGGATTTAACTCAGTATCAGTACAGGATAAGTAATGTATGTACACAGTGACTCCACCAGCAGAATAGTGAGTGCAGCTGTGGAGTATAATACAGGAGGTAACTCAGGATCAGTACAGGATAAGTAATGTAATGTATGTACACAGTGACTGCACCAGCAGAATAGTGAGTACAGCTCTGGAGTAAAATGCAGGATGTAACTCAGGATCAGTACAGGATAAGTAATGTATGTATATACACAGTGACTGCACCAGCAGAATAGTGAGTGCAGCTTTGGAGTATAATACAGGATGTAACTCAGGATCAGTACAGGATAAGTAATGTATGTACACAGTGACTGCACCAGCAGAATAGTGAGTACAGCTCTGGAGTATAATACAGGATGTAACTCACGATCAGTACAGGATAAGTAATGTAATGTATGTACACAGTGACTTCACCAGCAGAATAGTGAGTGCAGCTCTGGAGTATAAGACATGATGTAACTCAGAACCGGTACAGGATAATCTACAGTCATGGCCAAAAGTTTTGAGAATGATACAAATATTAATTTTTACAAAGTCTACTGCTTCAGTTTTTATAATGGCAATTTGCATATACTCCAGAATGTTATAAAGAGTGATCAGCTTAACAGCAATTACTTGCAAAGTCAATATTTGCCTAGAAAATGAACTTTATCCCCCAAAACACATTTCAACATCATTGCAGCCCTGCCTTAAAAGGACCAGCTAACATCGTTTCAGTGATTGCTCCATTAACACAGGTGTGGGTGTTGATGAGGACAGGGCTGGAGATCAATCTGTCATGATTAAGTAAGAATGACACCACTGGACACTTTAAAAGGAGGCTGGTGCTTGGCATCATTGTTTCTCTTCTGTTAACCATGGTTATCTCTAAAGAAACACGTGCAGTCATCATTGCACTGCACAAAAATGGACTAATAGGGAAGAGTATCGCAGCTAGAAAGATTGCACCTCAGTCAACAATCTATCGCATCATCAAGAACTTCAAGGAGAGAGGTTCCATTGTTGCCAAAAAGGCTCCAGGGCGCCCAAGAAAGACCAGCAAGTGCCAGGACCGTCTCTTAAAAGTGTTTTAGCTGCGGGATCGGGCTACCAGCAGTGCAGAGCTTGCTCAGGAATGGCAGCAGGCAGGTGTGAGTGCATCTGCACGCACTGTGAGGCGGAGACTCTTGGAGCAAGGCCTGGTCTCAAGGAGGGCAGCAAAGAAGCCACTTCTCTCCAGAAAAAACATCAGGGACAGACTGATATTCTGCAAAAGGTACAGGGAGTGGACTGCTGAGGACTGGGGTAAAGTCATTTTCTCTGATGAATCCCCTTTTCGATTGTTTGGGACATCTGGAAAACAGCTTATTCGGAGAAGACGAGGTGAGCGCTACCACCAGTCTTGTCTCATGCCGACTGTAAAGCATCCTGAAACCATTCATGTGTGGGGTTGCTTCTCAGCCAAGGGAATCGGCTCTCTCACAGTCTTGCCTAAAAACACAGCCATGAATAAAGAATGGACCAGAATGTCCTCCGAGAGCAACTTCTCCAACCGTCCAAGAGCAGTTTGGCGATCAACAATGCCTTTTCCAGCATGATGGAGCACCTTGCCATAAAGCAAAGGTGATAACTAAATGGCTCAGGGAACAAAACATAGAGATTTTGGGTCCATGGCCTGGAAACTCCCCAGATCTTAATCCCATTGAGAACTTGTGGTCAATCATCAAGAGACGGGTGGACAAACAAAAACCTACAAATTCTGACAAAATGCAAGCATTGATTGTGCAAGAATGGACTGCTATCAGTCAGGATTTGGTCCAGAAGTTGATTGAGAGCATGCCAGGGAGAATTGCAGAGGTCCTGAAGAAGAAGGGTCAACACTGCAAATATTGACTTGCTGCATTAACTCATTCTAACTGTCAATATAAGCTTTTGTTACTCATAATATGATTGCAATTCTATTTCTGTATGTGATAAAAACATCTGACAAACACACATAAAAACCAGAGGGCAGCAGATCATGTGAAAATAGAAAATTTGTGTCATTCTCAAAACTTTTGGCCATGACTGTATGTAAGGTATTAACAAAGTGATAGAAAACTGAGGTGAATGTTTCCTCTCTAAGAATGTTGGAGGAAGGATATATCCTCTGGTTAGATGACTATTGCCATACATGTGTCACTGGCTGTAAAAGACAGCAGACAATAAGAACAGTGATTGTTCCCTGTTTTGGATGTTTGACAGAGTGAATTGGCAGGGTTTGTAGGAAACTGAAAAGTGAGACTGAGAACCGTACACAAAGCAGGTGGTGAAATGTTACTGACTTGTGATGGAAGGCTGGACACATCTACGGCATCTTCAAGAAGCCGTACAATGCTAGGAGCGATGCAGACCATGACGATGCCTGGCTGTACGTTGTTTTATACCGGTGTTTGCTAAAATAATTTCAGAGAATGAGTATTTGTTGATCTGTCCTGTCCTGACTGGCTTTAAGGGCAACATTAATGGCAGAAGGATATATGTACTTTTCCAACTAGTCCTTAAAGGGCTTCTCCGGGAATTAAGATAATGAAAATACTTAAATGTTACTTTATGATAAATATGTTCCCAAATACCTTTCATTAGTTATAATGGCTCGTTTTGTCTAGGGAGCAATCATTAGGAGAAACAAAATGGCCGCCATCCTATTAGTACACACAAAACCTGTCCTAATCACACAGCAGGACAAGTTACTTCACAACACTGAGGTAAAGAGCTGCCTCATCCTCCTCTCTGCTCTGCTTGTCAGGGATTATGATCCTGAATACAGGTGAATCTCTGCGGGAATAGAGATGATGAAGGAGACATAAGAGGAGGGTGGGGATGTGGCTAATGAGCAGCAGCCCTTGTATGCAGTCTCCATTACCACAGCTCCATATCACCACAGTTTGTCCTGTCCGTCCTCTCTGTACTAAATTCCCCAGAGATTCAGCTGAAGATCTTATCATCTGTATTCAGGATCATAATCCCTGACAAGTAGAGCAGAGAGGAGGATGAGGCAGCTCTTTAGCTTAGTGTTGTGAAGTAACTTGTCCTCCTGTGTGATTAGGACAGGTTTTGTGTGCACTAATAGGACGGCGGCCATTTTGTTTCCCCTGATGATTGCTCCCCAGCAATCAAGCCATTATAACTAATGAAAGGTATTTGGGAATATATATATATTATAAAGTAATATTTAAGTACTTTCATTTTCTTAATTCCCGGAGAACCCCTTTAACTGTATTCATCTAATACATCTAGAATAAAAATAAAAAATAATAAAAATAAGTCTATAATAAGTAGTCTGTTGTACTCCACTCTCTCTGCTCCCTTTTCCTGATAACCTACAGACAGCAGAAGAAGGGCCTTATGGAAGAGAGACCACAGGATCAGACTACACATAGGGTGTTTTTGTAGTCTGTAATCATGGAGACATATTGGTCTGTATTGGAGCTGCATACCGTTATACTGGCTGTAGGGGTCTCCTGGTTGGACTCTACAGCTGTTACTCACAGCAGAGGCGAGGGGCTTTGGAGCTACTCATAGACTGAGCCTGAAGTACTGTATCCGCCGTCTGGCCCCGGGGGAACTTGCAGAAATGGTGCCTGCAGCATTCACAGTTCATTTTTGCAACACTCCATTGATTAAAAGTAGAGATGAGCGAATCTATTCACCGATTTGTTGATTCGTATCAAATCTTGGAAATTTTTAGCTGCGAAGGAATCCGAATATTTGGAGATTCGCTCCGTTAAGATTCGAAAATGTTCCTAAGGCTTTTTACGCATTCGCTACGTACTTGTCCGATAAATTGTACGCTAATGCTACGTATAAGTTACTCTATACGCTATTGCGTACGAATTCAATTACTTAGCAAACTTTTACTGTTAGTTTGTTATTCGTGCACAAAAGCCCAGGAAGAAAGTCACCTGGCTTAGTGGGCAGGGCTTACTCTGATTGGCTCAGGCTCGGTAAGCCAGTAACGCATCACTTCTGCTGCGACTGCTGAGACGAGCAGATGCACTGTGTGTGAAGTTCTGAGAGAATGAGACCTTTGTTGTTAAAATTGGGGTGTAATCGTTCAGGGAATCCATATTACACATATCAGGGATACTGCAGGGCTAGTGATTAATCAGGCAGGGAGAGAGACAGGGACAAAGAGCAGCTGCAGGGCCACAGAGTGAAGTGAAAAATCTCTAGAATGGATAAGCAAAAGATGTCCAGTTCCAGCCAGACTTCGAGCTCTAAAAAAAATAAGAAGGTGGCACAGGGCAGCAGTGCCAAAGGACCTGTAGCTGGAGCTTCTACTTGTAGTATTCGCAATACTTGGCCGGTGTTCCATCAGGTTAAACCACCAAGGCGCAAAACTGTAGTGGAGGAGAAAGTGGATGAGGTAGTGGAGTGGATGGCACGTTCATCTCAGTCACAGCCGGATGATCTGCTGTCATCTGCTGATACAGTATCCATATGTAGCCAGCGGTCAGACTCAGAGCGTTCCTCCTGCTCCACCATTCCTCTCCAGCAAAGCACTTCATTTTCGTACGCAATTTGTACGCTCATGCGTACGTGTTCAAAGAAGTTGTGTACCTTTTAAAACTGAACGTTCGTTATTAGTGTGCGAATGTTCGCAAAATGCCACATAATAACGTATGATTTGTACGCAGATTCGTCGAATATATTCGTAGAATATCCGAATCTTATGAAAAGTTCGACGAATATTCGGCAAATAAAATTTTGAATGATTCGTTCAAATGCTCTAATTAAAAGTAAGGCAACGATACTGTATGTGTTATCTCCTGTCCCTGCCTATGTCTGTCAGCAGTTTTGCATGGACAACACTGCTGACAGATACCCTGCAAATCCAAGTATTATATAGTTGTAACAGGTCCTCCAGAGCCAAAGCCACTCTTAGCAGCAACCTTACACTGGTATAGATGGTCTGAAGATAGATTGTACCCTCTGAATTTACCAATGGAACAACCCCTTTAAATGGCATCTGTCAGCAGTTTTGTACCTATGACACTGGCTGACCTGTTACATGTGCACTTGGCAGCTGAAGGCATCTTTGTTGGTCCCATGTTCATATGTGCTCGCATTGCTGAGAAAAATGATGTTTTAATATATGCAAACGAGCCTTTAGGAGCAACGGGGGCGTTGCCGTTACACCTAGAGCCTCTGCTCTCTCTGCAACTGCCGTTGCAAAGGCCAGGAAGGAGAAATGTCTTCACACTTGGCACCGACTTCTCCTAAAGTCATTGAAAGTGCATTGGATACGGCAGTTGCAGAGAGAGCAGAGCCTCCAGGTGTAACGGCAACGCCCCCGTTGCTCCTAGAGGCTCATTTGCATATATTAAAACTTCATTTTTCTCAGCAATGCGGGCACATATGAACATAGGGCCAACACAGATGGCTTCAGCTGCCAAGTGCTCATGCAACAGGTCAGCCAATGTCATAGATACAAAACTGCTGACAGATGCCCTTTAAGAAAATTTACTTACCTGAAGAAGGTGATCAAATGCACAATATATACAAAATAACTCTCAAATACATAGAACATTCTGTTATTCATAGGTTCTGTTATTCAATACTCCTTGTCTGCAGCAATTTAGAGCTGCCAAATACAGGTGTGGACTGGGAACTTAAAGTGGCCTTGGAAAAAAAAAATGTTGTAGTCGGGTCCAAATTAATAGTAGTCGGGGCCAGCAATACCATATTGCTGCACATTATACCACCCCTACAGAGCCAAATACCAAAGTGCATCACAAAATACTGGCCGAGCAGCACAAAATACATCTCCAAAAACTGCCATTGGTCGGCCATAAGGAGGGTCAGGCATCTCTTGGGCATCAGCCCACCGGGAAATTTCCCTGTAGGGTCTATGGCCAGTCCACCCATGGCCAAATATGCTGCCACTATATCAGGATTCCTGTCAGTCTTACTGGGATGATTACCCCTGGTGTTTTAGAAGCTTTATGTAACCATGGCTGCCTTAAAGAAGAACTCCCGCAAAATTTTTTATTCCATGTCCTGCTAGAAATGTACATGATGTAATCTGCAGTGAATGTCATTTTCTTACCAGTGTCTGTATTTGTGAGTTATATCTCCCTGATGCTTCTCATCTGTGTCATGTGACCAGCAATCAGACTCATCACTCACACAGCATCTTATGTGTGGACAGGAAGTCTATTTCTCTAAGCATTCCTATGGGAGCCTCACTCTGAGTCTTATAGGAATGAAAAGAGAAGTGACTGGCTTTCTGTCCTGGGTCAGTTTGAGGTCAGGACGTTGGTCACATGACACAGCTACCATTAGAAGAGAGGGGATAGCTCACAAATACAGTCTCTGATAAGACGATTGCACTTACTACAGATTACATCATACACCTTTCTAACAGGTCAGAGAATAAAAATTTTTGCAGGAGTTCTTCTTTAAGGCTCCATTAATGATGCAATTCTAAAGAAGTATAACTCTTAATATTTAAGAAGATGCTAACTGTCCTTTTTCTTTTATTTAGGAACACTCCCATTCATCTCCTGATGCTTCTGTTTGTTGTCGACTCATTCCTCCTGGAGAATGATGAACCGATGTGCGAGACTATTAGTCAAACCGCCTTCTTTCAATCTTGCAAATTGACTCAAATTCCTTGGGTACCAATGAATATTATGTCACTGGTCTTAAGTAATAACTACATTCTGGAAGTAAACTCCACATCATTTCCACCACTGCTGAACTTAATTATGTTGAAACTGGATGGTCAGATAACTGGAAGGTTAATAGTACGCAAGGATAGTTTTAAAAATTTACCAAATCTGACTTACCTGGATCTGTCCTACAATAAAATCCTGGTGCTCGATCAAGATGCCTTCACCGGCTTATCAAATCTAGAAAATCTCGTGCTGTACTACAATCAGTTGAACGGCTCCTTTCTGGAAAACGATTATTTTAAGGATTTGACCAACTTGGTATTCTTAGACCTGTCATATAACAGCCTCACGTATCTCAAACCCCATCCCAAATTTTATAATTTATACAGATTCGAATTATTAGATTTGAAGGGAAATCAAATATCGACACTTTGTGAAGGAGATTTACACAGTTTCCAACAGAAAAGATTTACTGTTTTTGATATTTCGAAGAATTGGCTTTTTAAATTAGATGCCACTGATTGGGAACGCTGTGGGAATCCCTTTCGAAATATTGAGTTTGACACACTAAATCTAGGTGGAAACGGATTCAGTGAACAGAACACAAAAGCATTGTGCAACGTCTTGAATGGAACCAAAATCTTTCATCTAAAACTACGTACTCACGGGATGGGGCCAGGTTTTGGCTTCAAAAACCTTAAGGATCCAGATAATTCAACATTTGCTGGACTCGAGAACAGTGACCTGGCAATCTTTGACATATCAGATGGAAAAATTTTTACTCTCCAGTCGGACGTTTTTGGAAAACTTTCTAAGCTATTACTTCTTAATCTTGCCGAAAACAAGATAAACATCATTCAGAAGAATGCCTTCCATGGTCTTCAAAACTTACAATACCTGAATATGTCCTTCAACTTGTTGGGTGAATTATATAATGATGCTTTTGATGGTCTCCCCAATTTACTGCAGATTCATCTAAACAACAATCATATTGGACCAATACAGAACGATGCCTTTAAAAACCTTCCGAAGCTGCAGTTCGTGGACTTGACTAACAACGCCATTGCAAATCTTCAATTTTGTGAGTCTCTGCCCTTGATACAGTTTATAGGTTTAAAGGAAAACAAACTTAATTCAGTTAAGTCTGCCAGGGTGAAGACTCCAACCATTAACCTTTCTGAGAACCAACTCACAAATCTTGCCGATGTTTTTGAATTTCTCAAGAACTCTGTCATTGAAAATATCTCCCTTCGAAAGAATCGACTGGCAACCTGTAGTTACCAAGTTAGTCTTCCGAAAGAAACTTCACTTCTTTACTTAGATCTATCGGATAACATGATTCAGCTGATTTGGGAAGCCGGCAAATGTTTGGAGATGTTCAGGAACTTTAGTGTTCTTCAGACTTTATATCTATCCAACAATCACCTTCGATTCTTTCCTCATGGGATTTTTGGTGGCCTGACGTCCTTACAAGTTCTTAACTTGTCATACAACTTTCTCACAGATGTCCCGTCAGACGTTTTGCCAGTGAGTCTTCACACTTTGGATCTTTCTAGGAACCAACTGTTTTCACCCAACCCAGATGTCTTTCTTCGTTTAGGAACCATTGACATAACACATAATCAATTCATCTGTCTATGTCCGCTTACAAATTTTTTGATGTGGTTGAATGAAACTAATACTACAATATTGGGTGACCGGAAGGACATCTCCTGTGCATATCCCGACCACCTAAAGTCTATACCGCTTGATGATCTTGTATTTTCTGACTGTGATGACCTTAACGCATTAAGACCACTCATGTTTGCTTTATATGTGTTCACGACATTTATCATCGTGACCTTTATGACCACTGTCATTGTATATAACCATTTTCGAGGTTTTTTCTTTGGACTCTACAAGAGGATGATACGATCTGTACCCAAGGAAGAGCCTCAAGAGGAAAAAAACGTCAAATATGACGCTTACTTGTGTTATGCCAAAAAAGATTTCACGTGGGTTGAAAATGTCTTCCTCAAAAACTTAGACTCCGACTACGGTGAGCGGAACCGCTTCAGTCTGTGTTTTGAGGAAAGAAACTTCATTCCTGGCGAAGATCATATTGTAAATATTCGCGATGCTATTTGGAACAGTAAGAAAACGATTTGTGTGGTGACAAAGCATTTTCTGCAGGACGGATGGTGCGTGGAGGCCTTCAATTATGCCCACAGTCGATACTTTACCGAACTCAAAAACGTTCTTATCATGGTTGTGGTAGGGTCTCTATCAGATTACCAACTGAAGAAATATAAGCCCATCCGGGCATATTTACAGAGGTGCGCATACCTGACGTGGCCTGAGGACGATCAGGATGTAGAATGGTTTCTAAGCAGACTTTCCTATAAAATACTACAGGAAGAAAAAGTCAAAAACAGAGACGTAAAAGTCACTTCGGTAAGCTCCACTATAGAGTTACAACAAATAAATGTCAATTGAGCGGTCATGAAATAATTTTTTGGACTTCCAGCACTTGACGTTCATGGACACGTCACATTTCGAAACAGACACCATCCAAAAAAGAGCATCACATGAAGACACCCACCAGATGAACCATGCTCCCATATAAGAGTTTGTCTCACCGAGTTTCATCATATAAAAATATGGGAGTATTTGGCAAGGATACGGTTTGGGTTTTTATGGGTCAAGTATTTTGCCAAATGTGAATTTTTATATAAACTATATCTGGAGTATTCTCCTCTTGAAGTATTTTATACTTGGAATCGTTACATGAAGGATTTCTTTGAAACTGAATCCTCCCAGTCTACGGGAAACAAGAATCGGGCAGCTTGCATTTCAATATGTTAAACCTTTTTGTCGAGCCTGAAGATAAGCCTCTGCTATAGTATCCGGCTCCAGCTTGTCTCCATCAATACAAACAATAATGGAGTCCATGCATATTTTTGGTGGAGGTTGGGGGGGATAAACCTAATGCTGCATTTAAACTGCTTAACCTCACAGGCAATTATCAGGAAGGGAACATGTTTATTATTTTAGGTCATACATTCTTGTATGCAATGAGATACTTAGGCCTCTTTCACATTAGCGGCAGCACGGATCCGGCAGGTGAAGGGTGCCGCCGGATCCGTGCTGCCGCAGGGACATGTGTGGGGCCGGAACCGCGCTCCGGCCCCACACATGTCACACAGTACATACACACAGACACACACACATATACACAGACAAATACACATACATACTTACATGCTCCCGGCAGGTCTCCACAGCACAGGAGGAGCAGTGGGCACCGTCCTGCTCCTCCTGCGCTGTGGATACCTGCCGGGAGCATGTAAGTATGTATGTGTATTTGTATGTGTATGTTTATGTGTATGTCTGTATGTGTGTGTGCAGGTGACGGATCCGTCATGAACTTCATTGAAAGTCAGAAAGGACGGATCCGTTCACCATTGTGTCACACCAAACGGATCCGTCCCCATTGACTTTCATTGGGGGTCATGACGGATCCGTCTTGGTGCGGATGCCTGGACCGGAGAGCAAACCGCAGCATGCGGTCTGAAGACGGAACGGAATGCTTTTAGGAGCGCTCCGTTGTCTTCAGTTCAGTTTTGTCCCCATTGACAATGAATGGGGACAAAACTGAAGCGTTTTATTCCGGTATTATGCCCCTATGACGGAACTCAATACCGGAAATATAAAACACAAGTGTGAAAGTAGCCTAAGTTGTATAAGTCTAGTTGTATCACACCATTCAACACTTATTTGACTACTTTACGCTACAGTGGATCATCACCACCCTAGGCAGCTCTGCAAGTAGAGGCAACCAGTCCTTCACATATACTAGGATCGCTGGTGGCCATTTTAAATCACTCCTGGTGTATCCCTTTAAGGAGGCTGTCCAGGATTTTACATCAGTATCTGATCATCGGGGATCAGCTACTTTGTGGTAGGTCAGGGGAAGAAGTTGGTGCTGAAACTACACAGCTCTGTAGTGTGATGTGTAGTAGCTGTGTAGTTCTGGTGCTGCCTTCTGGGTCAGACCCCTGACGATCAGATATTAACGGCCTATCCTGGACAACTCCTTTAAGCTTTATGAAGAGAAGCATTATGTCACATGGCCAGACACCCCATTCTACATGAAACCAAAAGAGTCAAGAAGGTGAGGAGATGTCTCACAAACGCTTGGTACATGGTACTCCTGCTCTTTTGCCCAGACATCTGGTGGTGCCACTACATAGGGCCACAACTTCTGTTGGAGGTACTGGCACTCCTTGTACGGTACCTCTCCTTTGAACCACCAAGATCACCATGTGACCTACTTTAAAGGGTATTCCGGTAATATAACTTAATTTTTGATAAACTGCATTAAGGCTGCAAGCTGTGACCCAACCAGAACCCATATCTATACATATAACCAGAGCATCATTTTACCCTGCAATCCATTTGTCTAGCTCCTGTGTGAGCCTGCAACATACTGACAGTATCATGGCTCCTGATCTTCCCTCACAAAACTACAATCCCCACAATCCCTAGCTTTCCAGCTGTGAGTTTCTGCTTGTTCATGAGTGTTGATGATTACTGATTGGCTGCCTGACATTCCAGCGCAGACACGCCCCTCTACTCAGTAATCAGCAGCACAGTAACATTTAGCTAGAGAACTGATAGCAACACACTGAGCATGCCTGCCCTAACAAAGGCTCAGAACTACCATGGTAACTTATGAGAAACACAGTGGTTAGCAGGGGAAGAAAAGTACTTTATAACTACTGAACGGTAAATATGTGAAATTGACATTATATTAGGTAATTATTGATGATGAATTAGTCTAAAACATAAGTTATATTTATGGTAACCGGAATACCCCTTTAAGTAGATAGTGGTGGCCACTAGATAAAACGTGATTGGGAATCTGGAAGATGCTTCAGTCTGGATCCTCTATTATGGAACCCTATGACAAATCTTTCCATGGGCAAACCTGTAGACGACATGTCTAGTATCCTTGAAAAAAGTTCTGCTTCTATTATGGGCCAAAATGTGGTTATCACATTGTAGGTGGGTCAGATAAAAAATCTTTTGCATGATATTGGATATATGTGATGGCGTCTAAAAGTTTGCATTTGAGATTTGGACCTGGGGGGGGGGGGGTTCATGGTACTTGACACCAGCCCAAAGCTGGGACATCTATGGTTTTCCGTTGCTGCAATTTCCAGATCACTCTATGAGTTAAAAGGGTATTAATCTTATTGTCTTTTTACTGCGCTATTCAATACCTCATTTTTTTAATCTCACTTTGAATGTTTTGTATGTGTTAGTCAATATGTACCTCTCATGTCCCACAGCAGAGGCAGCCATATTAATTGGACAAGTAACCATAGAGAGGTCTCCCAAGTTTCAGACCCTTATCTATCACCCAAAGCAGAGGGTGACTGCAGAGAGTCTCTCACGCTCTGGAGGACCCAGCAAGCCCATGCATTACATGGAGAGCCCCTTTATTTCAATAATGTAATTCTTCATTTCCCCTGTGGTGGCACTGCAGGGAATTGAACACATATGGTTGGGATCCTTCCCAGATTACAGACGATCAGTGAGGGATCCATCAGTGGGACCTCCTGTGATCAGATTCTAACCAAAAGGGATTGTCCAAAGAGGACAACCTCCTTCAGCTTTTATTTCAAAGGGGTACTTTGGAAGATTCCTTTGCTAATAAAGATAATCACTGCTAATAGTTTCCCCCGCTGGATGGGCAACCTATCCACAAGGGTTTAATTTCCCTATAGCGCCACCACAGGGGAAATGGAGTATTACACTGCACATACTCAAGTCCTCCAAGACGGACCCTCTATTTGAAGTTGCCCTCTGCTCTGATTGATGGAGGTCCACAATGAGACCCCATTCTATTAACCCATTGTGTTAATCCTGTTAAATATGCATAGGAGGTAATACATGTATTATTGTATGTAGGTGCTCCTTGTATATGTATAGGGGTATAACTATAGGTTGTGGTAGAAGATCATTCTATTGATACTGGTCCAGTATATGCAATGGCTGCTTTTATGTGCAGATGATGGGGCAATTTAGGAATTTTTAGGAAATTTCAAGTTTTGTAAAGATTTTAATACTTATTTTATAGAATAGACCAAAGAAATTTAACATTTTATTTTTTCAGTTCTTTAATGACAAATAAAATCTATTTGTAAAAAAAAAAAAAGAATATTGTTTTGGCTTTATTTTGTAGTTCTGTTGGTATGCTAAATTATCAAGGAAATCAACAGTTTATTAAAGCTACAACGACCTTCAGGAGCATTTTGTATGATTGGATTTTACAAATTTTGGGCTAAAAATAATTTTTTCAATTGGTGTGTAGAGTAAAAGCACCGGCCTCTCTGGTGGCCAGGACCATGGGAGTGCACATAGGCTAGTGCTTTTTCCTATATTGTGCAAGCACGAGGACCATTGATGGATTGCAGGGTGGTCGTAACCATGGAAACAAGAAGTGTACAGTCATGGCCAAAAGTTTTGAGAATGACACAAATATTATATTTTCACATGATCTGCTGCCCTCTGGTTTTTATGTGTGTTTGTCAGATGTTTTTATCACATACAGAAATATAATTGTAATCATATTATGAGTAACAAAAGCTTATATTGACAGTTAGAATGAGTTAATGCAGCAAGTCAATATTTGCAGTGTTGACCCTTCTTCTTCAGGACCTCTGCAATTCTCCCTGGCATGCTCTCAATCAACTTCTGGACCAAATCCTGACTGATAGCAGTCCATTCTTGCACAATCAATGCTTGCATTTTGTCAGAATTTGTAGGTTTTTGTTTGTCCACCCGTCTCTTGATGATTGACCACAAGTTCTCAATTAAGATCTGGGGAGTTTCCAGGCCATGGACCCAAAATCTCTATGTTTTGTTCCCTGAGCCATTTAGTTATCACCTTTGCTTTATGGCAAGGTGCTCCATCATGCTGGAAAAGGCATTGTTGATCGCCAAACTGCTCTTGGACGGTTGGGAGAAGTTGCTCTCGGAGGAAATTCTGGTACCATTCTTTATTCATGGCTGTGTTTTTAGGCAAGACTGTGAGAGAGCCGATTCCCTTGGCTGAGAAGCAACCCCACACATGAATGGTTTCAGGATGCTTTACAGTTGGCATGAGACAAGACTGGTGGTAGCGCTCACCTCGTCTTCTCCGAATAAGCTGTTTTCCAGATGTCCCAAACAATCGAAAAGGGGATTCATCAGAGAAAATGACTTTCCCCCAGTCCTCAGCAGTCCACTCCCTGTACCTTTTGCAGAATATCAGTCTGTCCCTGATGTTTTTTTCTGGAGAGAAGTGGCTTCTTTGCTGCCCTCCTTGAGACCAGGCCTTGCTCCAAGAGTCTCCGCCTCACAGTGCGTGCAGATGCACTCAAACCTGCCTGCTGCCATTCCTGAGCAAGCTCTGCACTGCTGGTAGCCGATCCCGCAGCTGAAACACTTTTAAGACACGGTCCTGGCGCTTGCTGGTCTTTCTTGGGCACCCTGAAGCCTTTTTGGCAACAATGGAACCTCTCTCCTTGAAGTTCTTGATGATGCGATAGATAGTTGACTGAGGTGCAATCTTTCTAGCTGCGATACTCTTCCCTGTTAGGCCATTTTTGTGCAGTGCAATGATGACTGCACGTGTTTCTTTAGCGATAACCATGGTTAACAGAAGAGAAACAATGATGCCAAGCACCAGCCTCCTTTTAAAGTGTCCAGTGGTGTCATTCTTACTTAATCATGACAGATTGATCTCCAGCCCTGTCCTCATCAACACCCACACCTGTGTTAATGGAACAATCACTGAAACGATGTTAGCTGGTCCTTTTAAGGCAGGGCTGCAATGATGTTGAAATGTGTTTTGGGGGATAAAGTTCATTTTCTAGGCAAATATTGACTTTGCAAGTAATTGCTGTTAAGCTGATCACTCTTTATAACATTCTGGAGTATATGCAAATTGCCATTATAAAAACTGAAGCAGTAGACTTTGTAAAAATTAATATTTGTATCATTCTCAAAACTTTTGGCCATGACTGTATAATGTGATTTTAAAAATAATGAATCCAGTCAGCGAAGGAGACAATACATTAGTAAGTGCCTTGTATTAACTTTCTCTACATGATAAATGCCACTTACTGAAGTGCCGCAACCCCTTTTAAATGTTATAAGAAACATTTTCTTCCAAACAGGAGCCCCTAACCAAACTTTTCTGTCTTCTATAAGTCCAAGCTTACCAAGCCCCTCTATGAAGTCCTGTGCCCATGAGCTGTGTGCCAACCAGAAATGGAAGAGATTGGGAGGAAGACAGCAAACCAAGCTGCAGAAACCAGTGTCAGACAGCTGCTGCCAAGGCCAATAAGATAATGGGTTGCATCAGAAGAGGCATAGATGCCCATGATGAGAACATAGTCCTGCCACTTTACAAATCACTAGTCAGACCACACATGGAGGACTGTGTACAGTTCTGGGCTCCTGTGAACAAGGCAGACATAGCAGAGCTGGAGAGGGTTCAGAGGAGGGCAACTAAAGTAATAACTGGAATGGGTGGACTACAGGACCCAGAAAGATTATCAAAATTAGGGTTATTCACTTTAGAAAAAAGACGACTGAGGGGAGATCTAATAACTATGTATAAATATATCAGGGGTCAGTACAGAGATCTCTCCCATCATCTATTTATCCCCAGGACTGTGACTGTGACGAGGGGACATCCTCTGCGTCTGGAGGAAAGAAGGTTTGTACACAAACATAGAAGAGGATTCTTTACGGTAAGAGCAGTGAGACTATGGAACTCTCTGCCTGAGGAGGTGGTGATGGTAAGTTCACTATAAGAGATCAGGAGGGGCCTGGATGTATTTCTGGAGGGTAATAATATTACAGGTTATAGTTACTAGAGAGGGGTCGTTGATCCAGGGAGTTATTCTGATTGCCTGACTGGAGTCGGGAAGGAATTTTTTTCCCTTAAAGTGAGGAAAATTGGCTTCTACCTCACAGGGGTTTTTTGCCTTCCTCTGGATCAACTTGTAGGATAACAGGCCGAACTGGATGGATGGAGGGCTTTTTTTCGGCCTTATAAACTATGTTACTATGTTACTAAATGATCAGTGCTTCAAAAATGGTACAAGAACTAAGGAGTATAAATAAATTTTGTAAGCTGACGAGCTGAAGCAAATACTTACACATTCACAACCCAAATATGAATATATTAAAGGGTTTCTGTCACCAGTTTTGGGCATATAAAACAGGATGACATTTGCAATGTGCAAATGTCACCTGATGCCCAAACTGGTGATAATTTTTTTACTGGTGCCCCCGTTTTTGAAATAAATCATCTTTTGTTGTATGCAAATGAAGCTTACTAGGTGCAAGGGGCGGTTACCTCGCACCTAGTAAGCTCCGTTTGCCCACCCCGCGGTCACGCCTACCTTCACTTGAGTGACAGGGCCAGGCAGCTTGTTGGATCCTCTGCCGGCCCTGTGCTCCATTCAAATCCCGCGCCTGCGCCGTGAGGAATAAAAGCGGCGCAGGCGCAGTGAGCGGCGCTGGCCGCCGGGCTCCCGGCTACCTCACTGCGCCTGCGCCGATGACGTCATGTGTACTCTGACGTCATCGGCGCAGGCGCAGTGAGGTAGCCGGGAGCCCGGCGGCCAGCGCCGCTCACTGCGCCTGCGCCGCTTTTATTCCTCACGGCGCAGGCGCGGGATTTGAATGGAGCACAGGGCCGGCAGAGGATCCAACAAGCTGCCTGGCCCTGTCACTCAAGTGAAGGTAGGCGTGACCGCGGGGTGGGCAAACGGAGCTTACTAGGTGCGAGGTAACCGCCCCTTGCACCTAGTAAGCTTCATTTGCATACAACAAAAGATGATTTATTTCAAAAACGGGGGCACCAGTAAAAAAATTATCACCAGTTTGGGCATCAGGTGACATTTGCACATTGCAAATGTCATCCTGTTTTATATGCCCAAAACTGGTGACAGAAACCCTTTAAGGTTATCTATTTTATTTAAAAGTTATAGAAGAACTCCCGCAAAATTTTTATTCTCTGACCTGTTAGAAAGGTGCGTGATATAATCTGTAGTGAATGTCATTTTCTTATCAGAGGCTGAAATTGAGAGTTTCCACTCTCTTCTTATTGTAGCTGGGTCATGTGACCAACTCCCTGACCTCCAACTGACCCAGGACAGCAAGCCAGTCACTTCTCTATTCATTCCTATGAGACTGAAAGTGAGGCTCCCATAGGAATGCATAGAAAATTAGACTTCCTGTCCACACATAAGGTGCTGTGTGAGTTGGTGGGTCTAATTCCTAGTCACATGACACAGAAACACAGAAACTTCAGGATGATATAACTCAAAAATTCAGCTACTTGTAAGAAAATGTACATTTCTAGCAGGACATGGAATAACATTTTTTGCGGGAGTTCTTCTTTAACGGGGTTATCCATGAATTAATGCAAAAAAATGAAAATCAGACATCACATAGTACATGACAATGTCATTCTCATGAAGCAAAGAGATGAAACTTTTCCATGTTTCGAAAAAGCACTGCACCTTTCCTTCTTTACGTAGAGAAGTCTCAGAACAATCCATTTTAAATAGATCATGTTCGTGGCTTCATGCCTACAGAGTGGACTTGATACCGGCCGCTGCCAAAAAATCTTAAAGCTTACAAGCTCCCAGAGAACTTGTATATTTAATCGGGTCTAAATATCCGAAGATAGCCCACAGACGTCCATCAGGATTAAAATATGTCAGTAAACTGTCGTATTTGTGTCCAGAAGGGTTTAATAAATGGGCACGACCTTAGGCAGCTAAACAAATTAGCACCGGGAGAGTGACACCTAAAACATTCCAAGGTTGGGTAAAGCACCATTCTGTGACCCTTCTGTGGAGTAAGATAAGATCTATGACAGACCTTTCATTTCTAGGAAAGGAGCCAGCAAGCTGAGGGGAGGAATTTATGAGCTTGATCCAGAGCATTTCGGCATCATAAATTTCTATGATGCTAGGAGCTCAGGTCAGATGAGCCGCGGGTGGTCCAGGAGGTGCAACCAAAACATGGACCGTTTCTTCCAGGCTTCAGACTGCTCTCTAACATCAGCCTTACACAGATACACCACAACCTATATTTATCGGGGACTCTGTGAGTGTATACCCACTAAACTGACCAAGGGGTCTGTGAGAGCGTGGGCCCACCAAGGTGTCTCTGGGAGGGTGGGCCCGCTAAATTCACCAAGGTGTTTCTGGGAGGGTTGGCCCGCTAAATTCATCAAGGAGTTTCTGGAAGGGCCCTCTCCCATCACCCATACACATCCTCTGGTGCTCCAGTGGGCCAGGCTAACACTGGCCATAAGCCAGGGATCTCTAACCAGGTGTGCAAAACTACAACTCCCAGCATGCCCTGAGATTTCCCTGTTCATAGCAGCTGGAAAGATCAAGGAGTGATCACCAGACTGGTTACCTGCCACGAGACAATGAACTGATTGTGTGTGAGCACAGGGCTTCTTGTGTAATAAGCAGGAGAACCTTAATTGTGCAATCCAGAAGTCTGCAGATATCATGGCCCTGACCATACAGACGTTATGTGACCTCAGGATCCTAGTGTTTCCACATCTTGCTTATGATTTTTTTTTTATTTAAAGGGGCCCTGTACTAAGAGCGAAGGATCCACACCGATCATTAAAACCAGGAAAAGTGAAAAACATGGGTCATGTTGTGATGATGGGGGAGTAGATACAATACCGGAAAATGAAAAAAGAACACCTAGAAAGACAGTGGGCTAGTCCTGCTTCCTACTAGAAGATAGGTTGGGGGAAGGTACATTGGAGAAATGGAGTTGAAAGTTGGAGCAAGAGAGTGAAGTAGCACAGTGTGGTGAGGGAGTGTTCCCATCACGGCTGCAGGAGCTTTGGGAAAGTAGCTCAGAGAGCAGCCCACTCCTGATATATAAAAGGACTTAGTTAGTACCTCTGAGAGTCAAAACGGAGTCAAAGACCCCTACTCAGCTAAATGGGTCACAGGATACCTCACTGTCATAAGAAACTGTAACTCAAGCCAGGGATTAGCACAGCAGCAGAGAGATAAAGCAAATTATTCACGTTTACCTGCCAGTTTACCGAAAAAGATTAAGCATTGTTTGGATGACACAAGTTTATTGCAATTTTATTCAAGTAAAAACCGTTAAACTTCACCAAGTCTGGACTCTACTTACTCCGCCAACTACAACTTGTTGCTCTTGAGCCTAACCCTGGGAAGCAACAATATCCAGGTAGGAGCCTCGTGACACAAACTATTAGGGCCACAACATACCACTTGGCATTCCTAAACACTGGGACCCAACCGGCCCTAAGGGGTGTCCCGCCACAAATGGAGACTCCATACGCCCAAAATGAACAGAGCAGCAGGTTGGGCATGCACGCTGCCACTCCAGTAATCTGTATGGAAGTTCTGGGAATATCTGAGTGCTGTACTTTCCTGTCTCCAGAATTCCCATAGAGATGGATGGGGCAGCAGTGCTCTTGCCTGATCTCTGTTCATTTTTCTTTTTCTTGGCTGTAACTGTCTCAGAGATGATGATTCTCTAAGAATCAGTCCTAGTCCTGAGGAATAAGCACCCATGTGTACTTTCAGTAGCGCAGGAACACTACTCACCCACTAACTAGGGGGTGGACCCATGTCCATCTCCTAGCAACCTCAAAGGGGTTGAGTCAATTCTTTTTTTCATTTTTTTCGCTGGTGTATATAAGGTAGCAAGTGAACAGTCAGATCTTGTACTTGATATGTTGGAAGCAGCAAAATCAGCAAGCGTTAAGGATCTGTGCAACTTTGACAAGAGACAAATAGTGAGGCAGATGACGGGGGCAGAATGGCCTTGTGGGGTGTTTTTAGTATGTAGTGAAGAGGTCCAAAGAAAGACAACCAGTGAACTGGTGACAGGGTCATGGGCTCCCAAAGCTCACTGGTGCTTGTTGGGAGTGAAGTCTAACACGTCTGGCCCGATCCTACAGAAGAGTAAATTGCTGACAACGTTCCTGCTAGTGATAATAGGAAGGTGTCAGGACATCACAAATTGCTGTGTATGGGTCTTACCTCAGACCAGTAAGTGAGCCCATTCTTATGATGGTGACATGAGCATCGGAACTGGATCATGGCAGTGGAAGAAGGTGACCTGGTCTGAGGAATCACATTACATCACGTGGACTGCCAGGTGCATGTGCACTGGGGGAGAGATGTACTATGGGAAGAAGATGGCGGTGGCTGTGTGATGCTCTGGGCGATGTTCTTCTGGAATTCTTGGTTCCTGGCTACCACCTTCCTAGTCACTGTACAGATGAGCAAATTGCAGATCCACAAAACACGCATATTGGCCATGTGCTTTCCGCATTTTGCGGAACATAACGCCTGGCCCTTAATAGAACAGTCCCATCCTTGCTCGTAATGTGTACAACAATAGGACATTTTTTTGTGCAACAGACATGCAGATACAGAATGCGGAATGAGTCATTTCTGTTTTTTTTTGCAGCCCTATTACCCCTTAGTGACCACCCATACGCCTTTTTACGGCGGTCACTAAGGGGCCTTAGGCTGGGCCGCCGCTTTTTCACGGCGGCCCAGTCTAAGCGCTGCACGGGTCTCCCGTGCAGCGGGGAGCACGGGCCCGGCTCTCACATGATAGCCGCGGCCCTGCTCTAACAGCCCGGACCGGAAGGAGTGCCGATCCGGGCTGTTTAACACTTTACATGCCGTGGGCAATGGCGCCCGCCGCATGTAATGTGCTGACAGAGGGAGCGGTCTCCCTCTGTCTCCCATCGGCACCCTGCAAAAGCGATCGCAGGGTGCCGATGTGTGGGAAGGCTGGCAGGGGTCTGATCTAGGCCCCAGACCAGCCTTGAGTAGATACCAGCAGGCTGCGCCTCTCTGGCGCCACCTGCTGGTCAAATTCTGAATAGCATTGTCATTAAAATGCAATGCACTATAGGGATAATGCATTGCATTTTAAAGGCAATCAGAATATTGATTGTTAATAGTCCCACAAAGGGACTATAAGTGGTAAAAAAAAAGTAAAAAAAAAACACATTTATTCTATTAAAAAAATCCAATAAAAAATAAAAAATATTATTTTTTTCCATTGAAAATACGCTTTTCAATGAAAAAAATTGCAAAAAAAAATCTCCCCCATATGTTTGGTATTGCCACGTCCGTAACGACCCGGACTACATAAATATCACAAAAATGAGCCCCTACGGTAAACACAATAAAAAAAAATTAAAAAAAACAAGACAGAATTGCTAATTTATTCTTAGTTGCCACCGAAAAAACGTAATAACAAGCGATCAAAAAGCGTCATTTACTAAAAAAGGATACCAATGAAAAATACAAGTTGTCCCGCAAAAATTAAGCCCCCACACAACTCCATAGAAAGAAAAATAAAAAAAAATAATGTTCTTGGGAATCAGCAATGCAAAAACTTTTTTTTCTTTAAAAAAAAGGATTTTATTGCAAAAAAGTAGTAAAACGCAAAAAAAAACTATATGTATTTGGTATCATTGTAATCGTATTGACCCAGAGAATAAATATATGTTGTAATTTATACCGAAAAATGATCGCCGTAAAATTTATAACGTAAAAACGCAGTGGTGGTATTGCAGTTTTTCCCACTTCCCTCCCAGAAAGAGTTAATAAAAGTTAATCTGAAAGTTATGTGTACCCCAAAATGGCACCATTAAAAACTACAACTTGTCCCGTAAAAAATAAGCCCTCATACATCTATATAGATGGAAAAATGAAAAAGTTATAGCTCTTGGAACACGACGATGAAAAAAGAAAAAAAAACGCTTGGTCACTAAGGCCAAAAACAGGCTGGTCACTAAGGGGTTAAAGTGAATGGTTCCGCACATAGGCTGAAAAAAACAAAACAAAAAAAAAAAACATTTGTGTGCATGAGCCCTTAGGCAGGGGCTTAAAGAGGACCTTTCACGGTTTTGAATTACTGTAGATAAATACCTCTTGTCCCGGGGTACCCCCCGCTGATGCTGCCACTCTGCCTAGTTTTTTAAAATACAGCTCCTACTCCCCGCTGTGCCCGCCTGTAGTTTTCGCGCTCAGTATGTAAATACTGAGCATCGGTACAGGGAGGAGGAGACGCCGGCATTTCTCAATGGGCGTCTCCTTCTCCCTGGCTGTGCCGCGATCCAATCACAGCGGAGAGCGTCACAGCCAGGGAGAAGGTGAGGTTTTTTTTTCTCCCTGGCTGTGACGCTCTCCGCTGTGATTGGATCGCGGCACAGCCAGGGAGAAGGAGACGCCCACTGAGAAATGCCGGCGTCTCCTCCTCCCTGTACCGATGCGCGAAAACTACAGGCGGGCACAGCGGGGAGTAGGAGCTGTATTTTAAAAAACTAGGCAGAGTGGCAGCATCAGCGGGGGGTACCCCGGGACAAGAGGTATTTATCTACAGTAATTCAAAACCGTGAAAGGTCCTCTTTAACTACCATAGCGGCAGACCATGTGACTGCTATGGGGCCCAGGGCAAGAGGGGGCCCAGTCTTAGTTGGGTTCATCTACTCTTCTACTGGAGGTGAAAACTTGGTCAGGACTCTACCCAAATGAGGCAATGGGAAAATGGCTCAAGGGTCATTGAAAGGTGTTTAGGCGGGAAACCCTTCTGTCCTGTGTGGGGGCCTGGTTTGAGCCTTGCTATGGGGCCCTTACTTCTCTATGTACGCCACTGCTCTTAGGGTACAGCTACACCGCGATTTTTGGAACGACACATTTCACATATCCCACCCAGGTATATCAATAATAAATCAGGTTTTTCTTTTTTGGTTTAAGTCTGACCTCTAGTGGTTGTTTTCTTGTAAGACAGGTTCAAATTCACTAAGACTGGTCTAATTAGTATGTGCATGAAAATGTGGCGCAAGTGAGCTGTAATTAGGCCCACATCTCCGTGAAAGTAAACAAAATGTGGCGCAACACACCACTCAAAACAGAGGCAGAAAAGTATGCCTGTCCGGGAGTGGAGCAGAAAATAGACATAAAAAGGTCGGAAAATAGGCGCAAAAGTTTGCCGGCGGCAGATTGTAATTAGACAACACGATCTGCCGCCGCCAAACAATGGTTTTTTAAGCATGCTTAAAAATCTAATTGCCAGACTAGGCCTCATGTACACGAATGTATTTTCTTTCCGTGTCCGTTCTTTTTTCTTTTTCAGACCGTATGCGGAACCATTCATTTCAATGGGTCCGCAAAAAAACGGAAGTTACTCGGTGTGCATTCCGTTTCTGTATGTCCGTTCTGCAAATAAATAGAACATGTCCTATTATTGTCCACATTACGGACAAGGATAGGACTGTTCTATTAGGAGCCAACTGTTCCATTTTTGAATAGGACATGTTCTATTTTTTTGTGGAACGGACATACGGAAATGTAATGCACAGGGAGTTGTTTCCATTTTTTTTTGCGGACCCATTGAAGTGAATGGTTTCACATATGGACCTGTAAAAAAAAAACGGAAGGGAAGAAAAATACGTTTGTGTGCATGAGCCCTTAGTGATAAGATTTTCATTGAATATGTGCTGACTAGATCTACGGATGTAACGTGGACATTGAGGTGAGGATATGTATGGAGAAGATGGAAGATCTCACACTACCATAAATGTAGAAGGCATCCCCAGCAGCACAGAGTATTTAAAGGAAACCTGTCATCACCTTTATGCTGCCCATACTAACGGCAGAATAAAGCAGAGACAGGTGAGTTGATTTCAGTGGTCTGTCATTAAAAGTTAAAAGTAAGTGATTGCTGAGAACCAACATCACAATCATTGCAGATTAGGCCTGGAAAAGAGTCCCAGCCACCTGAGAAGAGTCCTGGTTATTCATGAACTCCTGCTCTCCCCGCCCACCTGCTGATGACTGACAGTCTTCTACCTAGTTTTCTCCCTTTCTGTCTAGGAGAGAACTGTCAATCATCAGCAGGGGGGCGGGGAGAGCAGGAGTTCATGAATAACCAGGACTCTTCTCATGTAGATTTGACTCTTTTCAAGGCCTGTGCTGTAATGATTATGATGCTGGTTCTCAGCAACCACTTACTATTAGCTCATGTGTGACACACCGCTGAAATCAGCATTTCTGTCCCTATTTTATGCTGCCCTCAGTGAGGTCACCATAAAGTTGATGACAGGTTCCCTTTAAGAAGGGACCTGTGCACTTGTGTGATTACGATAGTGTGGACAGAGCTGCGTCATGATGTGACGAGAATGTCTATTACTAGACTTAGAAACAAACTCCCCACCCCCTCTCCGCACAGCAGAGCTGAGTAAGTGATATGAGAAGGTTATGTCAAGGGCACGCCCCTTCAGGTAACTTTTCACTAGGATATCAGAATACCCTCCACATACGTAGGGTCTTGTAGAATATTTTTGTACGTCTCTTGTACTTTTCTATGTCATAGATACTGTTACTCTTCTTTTCAGCATTGTGTCGAGCATTGTTCCCGGTGGGAGCGAATATCTCAGTCCTATTTACCCAGATCAAGATGGTCTTTATTTCTCCATCTCTGGGATTACGTCTTCACAGCCAAGTATTTGTTCTGGAGGAACACACTGACCCTCTGTGAGATCAGCCCGGCTCTGAATGTCAACCCTTTAATTACTGTACGCGGATACACTCCTCTGGTCTTACATACATGGAACTGATCTATAATGTCATCAGACTGTCTTCTCAAATTATGGGAAGGGGGTCAATACCCAGTGGGTGTATGCAGCGTGCATGGGTTCGACCAGTCGCCATAAGAACAACAGGTGATAAAGATAATAGAAAGCAAAGTGTTCAACACTGCCACTTGGTGGTCTGAGAGAGTACTTCAGGTTTAATCTTTAGTCTGTTTTGGGCCTTACTGACCAAGCGTCTTTCTTCATTTTTTTCATCTTTGTGCTCAGAGAGCTATAACTTTTTTTATTTTACCATCTATGTAGCTGAGGGCTTGTTTTTTGCGGGATATGTTGTAGTTTTTAATTGTGCCATCTTGGGGGAACAGATAACTTTCTGATTAACGTTTTATTAACTCTTTCTGGGAGGGAGATTGGGAAAAAAAACAGCTATTTTGCCACTTAGTTTTTACGTTATAAATTTTGCAGCGTTCATTTTTCGGCATAAATAACATGATATCTTTATTCTCTGGGTCAGTACGATTACAGCGATACCAAATACATCTCTTTTTTTATGTTTTACTACTTTTGTGCAATAAAAACCCTGGGTTAAACAGCCTAGGCACTCCCGAGCAGAAGTGTGGCTCTCAAATGAAAGCTGAGCCCCCGCTCTCTGCTGCACGGGGGACCCATGAAGCACATAGACCGCACATAGATAGCTGTGAAAAGATGGTGGCCAAGCCTAAGGCCCCTTAATGACCGCCGTAAAAAGGCATATGGGTGGTCATGAAGGGGTTAAAGGCTATCGACACCTCTTTTATCATTGCATTTTACTCATTTTGGGCTAAAAATCTTTTTTTTTTCAATTGGTCTTTATTAAAAATATTGAGCGCTTCTGTCACTAAGGGTTAAAGGCTATGTTCACCTTTGAGGGCATTTTTTTTAGTGCATTGTACTCATTTTGAGCTGAAATATTTTTTCAATGGTCTTTTTAAAAATATGGAGTCCTGTTCTCTGTACAGTGCTGAGATTCTCTAGTAGCAGGATCTGAATTTTCGCTCTGTTCCCTCAGGCAGCTCAGCTGACGGCTCCTTATCTCTGCTCTCTGACATTATAAACACTCATTATAGCTCGATCCTCATCTTACTGATAAGAATGTGGATGAAATAAGTGTTTATGACCTTTTAGTAGTTTAGACATAAGGGCTATTAGATGACAGCACAAAGTGAAAGTACCACTCACACAGCTAGACAAATAGTTAACCCTTTGTGTCAGAAAGGCTCAATTTTTTTTATAAAGACCAATTGAAAAAATGATTTTTAGCCCCAAATGAATAAAATAGAAACCATAAAAATAATGTCCGCGAAGGTGTCCATAGCCTTTATCTTTTCGTGTGAATGGTGAACCTTATCTGTAAATTACTAAGAGGCCATAAACACTTGTATAAGCCACATTCTTATCAGTAAGATAGGAACTGAGCTATAATGAGTGTTTATAATGTCAGAGATCAGAGATAAGGAATGGTCAGCTGAGATGCCTGACGCAACAGAGTAAAAATTCAGATCCTGCTATTAGAGAAACTCAAGGCTGCACAAAGACAAGGGCTCAACATATTTTTTATAAAGACCAATTGAAAAAATATTTTTAGCTTAATTAAAAAAAAATGCCCCCAAAGGTGTACATAGACTTTAAATGGGCTGTCTAGGAATAAATGAATTTTCAGAGATGCCCATGGCTTGTCTTCAGCATGGAAAGGATCATACTTACCTGCTTCCTGCCGATGTCCATCTTCTGGTCTGTGATTTGTTTACTTCCTCCCCGACATTACCTTCTCCCGCTCCAGCCAATGACCGGTTCTTGGCTGTAGTGGAGCAGATGATCACACCCATGCTGGGGAGGAAGTAAAAAGCTGCACACTGGAAGATAGCCACACAGGAGCCAGCGTGCAGGACCGGAGCAGCAGGGAGAAGGTAAGTATGATTATGTCCATACCGGAGGCCATGGGCACCTGTGAAAAGTCATTTATTTTCAGACAATCCTTAAAGGGGTTATCCCATGATTAATGTACAAAATTAAGATCAGGCATCATCTTAGTACATGACAATCTCTTTCTAACAAAGCTAGAACCAGCCCTGTACCTCACATGTATCCAGAAATCTCCACATTCATTGCTCTGCTAGATTTATATCAAGCTGACAGCTCAAGGGGAGTGTCTTTTCTGCTGGAGCTAAGGGGGCGTGTCCATGGTCTCCCTATCACAGCTCAGGGGGTGTGTCTCAGCTCTCCCTATCACAGTTCAGGAGGCGTGTCCATGCTCTCCCTATCACCACTCAGGAGGCAATTGAAGGATGAAACTGAGCATGTGCAGCCTTCTCAGTGAGCAGGACAAAGAAATAAGAAAAAAAAACTTACAGCAGGTGGCGCTATACAGATACATTTTATTGAATAACTTGGTGGCTCTGCTAAATTTTTAATTAAATGCAATTAGAAAAGTATTCAGATCCATCTGCAGGTTTGAAAACTGTTGACTATTTTTCTTGGGACAACCCCCTTTAAGAGTCTTTAGACA
>ONZH01019803.1:0-55497 GCA_900303285.1 Rhinella marina | reverse complement strand
TTTAAATTTTTCGGCATAAATAACATGATACCTTTGTTCTCTGGGTCAGTACGATTACAGCGATAAGAAATACATATAGTTTTTTTATGTTTTACTACTTTTGTCAGTAAAACCCCTTTTTAAAAAAAGACGAAAACCTTTTTGCATCACCCCATCCCAAGACCCAAACTTTTTTATTTTTCTTTCTATGGAGTCGTGTGAGGGCCTGATTTTAGCACGCCAACTTGTAGTTTTTATTGGTAAAATGAAATCTTGGGGTAAATAACAATTTTTTATCGTGTGTTATTACGTTTTATCGGCGGCAACTAAGAATAAATTAGCAATTCTGGCATTTTTTTGTTGTTTGTTTTTTTTTTTACGACATTCACCGTAGGGGATAATTTACATATTTGTGTAGTGCGGGTCGTTCTGGATGTGGCGATACCAAGTGTGGGGGAAATTTTTTTTCAATGGAAGCAAAAGAGTATTTTTTATCTTTTTGATTTAATTTTTTTTTAAAACTTTTTTAACCATGGGGCCACCCTGAAAAGGCGGCTCATCCTAAGGCCCCTTAGTGACTGCCATGAAAAGGTGTATGGGTGGTCAATAAGGGGTCAATTTCCCTAAAATTGGGAAAATCCCTTTAAAGACAATTTTTTTCAGTACTGCATTCTGCTCATTTTGGGCTAAAGATCATTTCTGCTCTTGGTCTTTATTAAAAATTTCCGCATCTGATCTGCAATTTTGTGGATTAGATGCGGATCCACTCACTTCAATGGCTCCCCAAAAAATGAACATCTTTTCTTCCATTCCACGGCCCCGCAAAACAAATAAAACATGTCCTATACTTGTCAGTGAAAATCGGGACGTGGCGGGGGCAGCAAAAAACATACGGCCGTTTGAATGAGCCTTTACTCTGAGTCACATCAGTTGACCGCTCATGTGTAGCTCTTAGCTCTGATCTCCTGACCTCATAGGCACTCATTTAAACCATATTCTTATGAGTTAAAGGGGTTATCCCATAACTAATGTAAAAAATGAAAATCAGACATCATATAGTACATGACAATATCTTTCTAACAAAGCTAGAACCAGCCCTGTACCTCACATGGGTCCAGAGATCTCCCCATTCATGGCACTGCTAGATTCATATCAAGTTGACAGATCTAGGGGAGTGTCTTTTCTGCTGCAGCTAAGGGGGCGTGTCTCAGCTCTCCCTATCACAGCTCAGGGGGCATGTCTCAGCTCTCCCTATCACCGTTCAAGAGGCAGTTGAAGGATGAAACTGAGCATGTGTGGCCTTCTCAGTGATCAGGACAAAGAAATAAGAAAAAGAACAAACAGCAGGTGACGCAATACAGATAGATTTTATTGAATGACTCAGTGGCTATGCAAAATTTTTAATTACATGCAATTACAAAAGTATTCAGATCCAGGTGCTGGTTTGAAAACTGTAGAACATTTTCACTGGGACAACCCCTTTAACCCCTTGGTGCTAATGGACGTACCGGTACGTCCAGGGCGCGAGGTAGTTCGCGATACAGGGCGTACCGGTACGCCCTGCATGTAAACACCCGCTGCGCAGTGCAGCGGGGTTTACATGCTGTGATGGCGGCTGTTAGCCACAGCCAGCCATCCATAGAAAAGGGCAAATTTTGCTGGACTGGTTTTTAGACACCATGTCCCATTTGAGGCCTCCCTAAAGCTCCCTACAGTAGAAACAACCAAAAAGTGCCCATATTTTGGAAACTACGGGATAAGGTGACAGCGTTATTGATACTATTTTGGGGGTACATATGATTTTTGATCGCTTTATATGACACTTTTTGTTAGGAAAGTAACCAAAAATGGATGTTCTGGCACAGTTTTTATTTTTTATTTTGTACAGTGTTCATCTAACAGGTTAGGTCATGTGATATTTTTGTAGAGCAGGTTGTTACGGACGTGGCGATACCTAACATGTATAGTTTTTTTTAATTTATTTAAGTTTTACACAATAATATAATTTTTGAAACAAAAAAAATCATGTTTTAGTCTCTCCATTGTCTGAGAGCTGTAGTTTTTTTTATTTTTTGGGCGATTGTCTCAGGTAGGGGCTCATTTTTTGCGGGAAGAGGTGACGGTTAGATTGGTACTATTTTGGGGGGCATATGCCTTTTTGATCGCTTGGTATTACATTTTTTGTGATGTAAAGTGACAAAAATGGCTTTTTTGACAGTTTTTATTTTTATTTTTTTACGGTGTTAACCGGAGGGGTCGGGACATGTGATATTTTTGTAGAGTGGGTTGTTACGAACGTGGCGATACCTAACATGCTTGGGGTATTTTTTTTCTTTTTTTACCAATTTCAAATTTGAGTTTTGGGGGGAAAATGGGATTTTTTTTAAACTTTTTTTTCCTTTTTTTTTAATTTTTTTACACTTTTTTTTTAGACTCAGACCCACTTGGTTCTTGAAGATCCAGTGGGTCTGATTGTTCTATAATACACTACAGTATACTGTATAGCAGCGTCCCGATGGAAGGGAGAGAGAGCTTCCTCCCTCTCATCTGGCCACACCATCGGCGCTGCCAGCGCACCGCAGCGCCCAATGGGAAAGGGAGGGAGCTCCCTCCCTGTTAACCCCTTCCATACAGCGGCCCCTATGGACCAGCACCGATGTCAGCAGTTTCAAGCAGAGTATCAGCTGTATGCTGATACTCTGCTTGAAAACGCTCGGCCATCCTGAAAAATTATTGCGGGCGGCACTCTCGCCGCAGCCGCCCGCACATCGCCCCTTCCGCCCTCACATGTTTTGGCCGGTGATTGGTCAGTGACCAGTCACTGACCAATCACAGCCGATCGCGGGGGGCAGGGGGGGACACCCTGACCTCTGACACTCGGCGGGGATTCGCCAGTATAGCGCGATCCCCGCCGAGTACCCCGTGCCTGCTGTGAATGGCTGGTCTGAATAGACCAGCCATTCACAACGATCGCCATTATGGGGGAGGCACGGCTCCCCCCCAGGCCTTTACTATGGATGGCTGGCTGTGGCTAACAGCCGCCATCACAGCATGTAAACCCCGCTGCACTGCGCAGCGGGTGTTTACATGCAGGGCGTACCGGTACGCCCTGTATCGCGAACTACCTCGTGCCCTGGACGTACCGGTACGTCCATTGGCACCAAGGGGTTAAAGGGGTTGTCCCAGTGAAAATGTTCTACAGTTTTCAAACCAGCACCTGGATCTGAATACTTTTGTAATTGCATGTAATTAAAAATTTTGCATAGCCACTGAGTCATTCAATAAAATCTATCTGTATTGCGTCACCTGCTGTTTGTTCTTTTTCTTATTTCTTTGTCCTGATCACTGAGAAGGCCGCACATGCTCAGTTTCATCCTTCAACTGCCTCTTGAACGGTGATAGGGAGAGCTGAGACACGCCCCCTGAGCTGTGATAGGGAGAGCTGAGACACGCCCCCTTAGCTGCAGCAGAAAAGACACTCCCCTAGATCTGTCAACTTGATATGAATCTAGCAGTGCCATGAATGGGGAGATCTCTGGACCCATGTGAGGTACAGGGCTGGTTCTAGCTTTGTTAGAAAGATATTGTCATGTACTATATGATGTCTGATTTTCATTTTTTACATTAGTTATGGGATAACCCCTTTAACTCATAAGAATATGGTTTAAATGAGTGCCTATGAGGTCAGGAGATCAGAGCTAAGAGCTACACATGAGCGGTCAACTGATGTGACTCAGAGTAAAGGCTCATTCAAACGGCCGTATGTTTTTTGCTGCCCCCGCCACGTCCCGATTTTCACTGACAAGTATAGGACATGTTTTATTTGTTTTGCGGGGCCGTGGAATGGAAGAAAAGATGTTCATTTTTTGGGGAGCCATTGAAGTGAGTGGATCCGCATCTAATCCACAAAATTGCCGATCAGATGCGGAAATTTTTAATAAAGACCAAGAGCAGAAATGATCTTTAGCCCAAAATGAGCAGAATGCAGTACTGAAAAAAATTGTCTTTAAAGGGATTTTCCCAATTTTAGGGAAATTGACCCCTTATTGACCACCCATACACCTTTTCATGGCAGTCACTAAGGAGCCTTAGGATGAGCCGCCTTTTCAGGGTGGCCCCATGGTTAAAAAAGTTTTAAAAAAAAAATTAAATCAAAAAGATAAAAAATACTCTTTTGCTTCCATTGAAAAAAAATTTCCCCCACACTTGGTATCGCCGCATCCAGAACGACCCGCACTACACAAATATGTAAATTATCCCCTACGGTGAATGTCGTAAAAAAAAAAAAAAACAACAAAAAAATGCCAGAATTGCTAATTTATTCTTAGTTGCCGCCGATAAAACGTAATAACACACGATAAAAAATTGTTATTTACCCCAAGATTTCATTTTACCAATAAAAACTACAAGTTGGCGTGCTAAAATCAGGCCCTCACACGACTCCATAGAAAGAAAAATAAAAAAGTTTGGGTCTTAGGATGGGGTGATGCAAAAAGGTTTTCGTCTTTTTTTAAAAAGGGGTTTTACTGACAAAAGTAGTAAAACATAAAAAAACTATATGTATTTCTTATCGCTGTAATCGTACTGACCCAGAGAACAAAGGTATCATGTTATTTATGCCGAAAAATAAAAAAACTACAGCTCTCAGACAATGGAGAGACTAAAACATGATTTTTTTTTGTTTCAAAAATTATATTATTGTGTAAAACTTAAATAAATTAAAAAAAACTATACATGTTAGGTATCGCCACGTCCGTAACAACCTGCTCTACAAAAATATCACATGACCTAACCTGTTAGATGAACAATGTACAAAATAAAAAATAAAAACTGTGCCAGAACATCCATTTTTGGTTACTTTGCCTAACAAAAAGTGTCATATAAAGCGATCAAAAATCATATGTACCCCAAAATAGTATCAATAACACTGTCACCTTATCCCGTAGTTTCCAAAATATGGGCACTTTTTGGTTGTTTCTACTGTAGGGAGCTTTAGGGAGGCCTCAAATGGGACATGGTGTCTAAAAACCAGTCCAGCAAAATTTGCCCTCCAAAAACCATCTGGCGCACCTTCTCTTCTGCGCCCTGCCATGTGGCCATACAGTAGTTTACTACCACATGTGGGGTGTTTCTGTAAATCGCAGAATCAGGGTAATAGTTTTTGAGTTTTGTTTGGCTATTAACCCTTGCTGCGTTACAGGAAAAAATGGATTAAAATGGAAAACGTGCCAAAAAAAGTGAAATTTAGAAATGTCATCTCCATTTTCCTTTAAATCTTGTGGAATACATAAAGGGTTAACAAAGTTTGTAAAATCAGTTTTGAAAACCTTGAGGGGTTGTAGTTTCTAAAATGGGGTAATTTATGGTGGTTTCTATTATGTTAGCCCCACAAACTGACTTCAGAACTGAACTGGTCCTTAAAAAAATGGTTTTGGAAAATTTCTTAAAAATTTTAAGAATTGCTTCTAAAATTCTAAGCCTTCTAACGTCCCCAAAAAATAAAATTACATCAACAAAATGATGGCAACATAAAGTAGACATATGGGAAATGTAAAGTAATAACTATTTTGTGAGAAATCACTATCTGCCTTAAAAGCAGAGAAATTCAAAGTTTGAAAATTACAAATTTTTCTAAATTTTCTGTAAATTTAGGATTTTTTTTAAATAAAGGTGATTTATATTGACTCAAATTTACCGCTGTCATGAAGTACAATGTGTCACGAGAAAACAATCTCAGAACGGCTTGGATAAGTAAAAGTGTTTCAAAGCTATTACCACATAAAGTGACACATGTCAGAATTCCAAAATTTGGCCCAGACATTAAGGCCAAAATGGGCTCTGTCCTTAAGGGGTTAACATAACAATTTACCATAGCTATAATGATTGTTTATGAGGTCAGGAGATCAGAGATAAGAGCTGCACAGACTGAAATTTAACCCCTTTTACCACAAAGGTCTCCATAGTTTTTAAGCAGTTAACAGTGTCCAGCAGTGGCTTCCAAATGAGTTGATTACTTTGACTTGCACTGTGTCCCACTACTGGGGAGTGTAAACACCACCTATAGTACAATATAGGCCACATGCACATGGGAAGGTATTTGGTGTAGATTTTACATACAGAGATGAATGCGTAATCTCCGTACTTCTGGGGATGAAGATTTTGTTGCAGATTTGCCTTATGCAATGCAAACAGTGAAATCTGCAAAGAAAATCTACAGAAAGAATGTACACGCATTTCAAAATCCACACCGCAAGTAAATTTACAAGGCCAAAATTCCTGCAACGTGAATAGGAGATTTTTACCGTATGCACATCTGCGGTGTAAATCCGCACGTGGTACTCAACTCGTGGTGCCATAGGCTGCTGAAGGGCAACTTGACGTTACCAACGGACTTCTTCCCTTTTGTAAAGGTGAAGGAAAACTAAACTCATCTTAGGTAGTAGCCGATTAGGTGGAACTTCCCTGTAATATACTGACGAGATGGCGGTACTTTATAGTCTGATATTTGCAAATCCATCATTTATTAATGCATGCAGCATTGTATGTGGCATCCCAGTATAGAGGGTTAAAAGACGAGCACACACAAGTGACCCCTTCCTATTTATAACCATGGCCGAAGCCGTTTCGCATTCCTTCGCAAATGTCACGCGTTGGCTTTCAATTTACCGCGCCGACCTATGACGCGGCTCCGGCTTCTGTGACGGAATCCCATTGTTTATTAAAAGGGATATCTCTCACACTCGAGACGGACGGATTCCTAATGCGGCTGATATTAAAATCTACTTGTCACCGATGCTGGAGGTTTATCGCTCTGCCAGAAATAAGTAAATTCTGCCTCTCCATGAAATAATGAAATTATAATACGGTAAAAAAATAAAATAAAATAAAAAAATAAAAATTACCCGGGGGAATATTTCTTTTTTTATGGTGACAGGAGGGATTGTAGGAAAGCTAACAAATCGCTGTATGGCAGCCCTGGGTGGGGGTGAGGGGAAAGAAATGTCTTTCAATCTGTCACCTCTGTGTCAATTATGTATGAAAACACAGCAGCAGCATGTGTGCGCAGCGGGAAATGACGGTGGAGAAATACGATCCTCGCCACCTACAATTATTTACAAATATCTTTTTATGCCGAAGAAGCAAAATCTAGCGGAGGTTGACAAAAAGCCCAATCTCTCCCTCTGTCGGGATGTTTCGTGCAATATCTAGTCTCTGGGAAAAAGGCACAGACAGAGGAGGGTGCAAATGTATATAAGATATTTCCAAGATTAGGAAAAAAACAACTACTTTTTTCGTAAAACAGCGCCACACCTGTCCACAGGTTATGTGTGGTATTGCAACTCAGCCCCATTCAACTTCAATGTAACCGAGCTGCAATACCAGACACGATCTATGGACAGCGGTGGTGCTGTTTTAGGAACAAATCAGCCATTTTGTATTAATTCTGGACAAACCCTTTAAATGGTCCCTCCCATAGCGAAATGGGCCTCTTTCATGGTACTAGACTTTCCATTGGTCAACACTATATTGCTATATTCATGAAGCAGGAGGACCAGGATGAGCCTTTATTTTGAGATTAACATCAATAAAACATAATGCTGCTTTGTGCCTGTAACTTGGAAAGGGCTCCAGAAGTTGCACTTTAACCTCTTAATGACCAGACACTTATTTGCGATTTATTATAAATAATTTTTGCAGCATTTACATATATATATATATATATATAGAGAGAGAGAGAGAAAGAGAGATATTAATATATTTTTGGAGAAATATATAACAAGTATATATACAGTGCCTTGGAAAAGTATTCATAACCCTTGAACTTTTCCACATTTTTTCATGTTACAACCACAAACTTTTATGTATTATATTGGATTTAATGTGATAGACTAGAACATTAGTGATCAAACAGCATCATGAAAAAGGAACACACCAGACAGGTCAGGGATAAAGTTGTGGGGAAGTGTGAAGCAGGATTATAAAAAAAAAATTGCTCTGAACATCTCACGGAGCACTGTTCAATCCATAATCTGAAAATGGAAGGAATATGGCACAACTGCAATCATATCAAGACATGGCTGTCCACCTAAACTGACAGCCCAGGCAAGGAGAACACTAATTAGAGAAGCTGACTAGAGGCCCATGGTCACTCTGGAGGAGCTGCAGAGATCCACAGCTCAGGTGGGAGAATCTGTCCACAGGACAACTATTAGGCTACTTTCACATCTGCGTTGTGCTGTCCGGTTTTGAGTTCTGGCACAGGGTCCCCACAATGATACATGTAGATAGCACATCACACAGGAAGCAGAGGAGAAAAGGGTTTGGCGCTGGATCTGGAGCTCCAGTAACAAGTGAGTCTGCTGCATACCATCTGTCCATCTCAAAACAGGGTTCCCTGTCTCGGAGAACCCCTTTAAGAGTTGGAAACCTACCACATACGTCTTGTCTTATTGCTTCATACCATAGAGGGCTCAGAAAGGATGATTTTAAATAAAGGGCTCCCCGTAGATTGTATCATCCTCTTGATATTGCCCCTAGGGCAATTACTAAGGACTATTACGGAATCCTAACTTTTATTTTCCATGTCCGGGGTGTGTGAGACCGACTTGTATCCCACGCCTCAATAAAAGACGGATAGGAAAAAAACAATCCTATACCGAAGTTTCTCCCAATTAACCACTTCACCGTCTGACAGGTCTGCCGTAATGATGGGTGCAGAGGCGGTGGTGGTTGCACGGTGAGGTTACGGATCACCGGACCTAGAGCTTCATATTTATAAACTGCTCATCAGCGTAACTGGGAACGTACAACTTTCTCCCAGTAATGAACCCGCCAGAGTTATTTCCATTCGCACTGTGTAAAAGGTCAAACGGCAGAACACAGATCGCACTGCAGATTAAATATGTTTACTCCGGGATAAAACTGACGAGTTTATTCCATTATTCATTTAAGAAAAGGAAGTAGATGTTGCTGGGCTGGTAATTACATGGATCTTTACACCGTCTCACGAGAAGAAGGTCTTAGCCTTGGATTTGGAGGAGACATATGAGATTTAAGGCTTAAAACACATAATTCAGAATATAGGGACATTACAGGTAGATTCTGCTGTTATAAATGACCCCTCCGTACACAGGAATTTGCAGGACGGGTTGACATATGATGCACGTGCAGAAGCCTGCCCCCTGCTGATGGCTTCATAGAACTGGTGTGTCTCTCTGGGTGTTCAGCTTTGAAGTGTAGAGTTTGGGATTGAAGGTATCTACACCGAATGCTGCCAATAATCCCAAAATCCACTCTGCTCTGTACTGAGAAATGGTGTCCTGAAGGTTGGTTCCTACTCGGAAAGCTGTACTTTTTGTGGGCCATCAGATTCACAAAGCTGGATAACCCCTGTAATACATACCAAAGACTAGGCCTACTTTACAGAGCTCAGACCACATCAACTGTTATATAAACACAGGACCCCCATGATTAGACAGACCCCAGACCAGACTCCCCATTTATACAGAACTCAAACCAGACACCCATTTATACAAACCTCAGACCAAACTCCCCATTTATACAGAACTCAAACTAGACACCCATTTATACAAACCTCAAACCAAACTCCCCATTTGCACAGACCCCGGACCAGACACACCCTTATATAGAGAACTCACACCAGGCCCACCTATTTATACAGAACTCAAACCAGACTCCTCATTTATACAGACCCCAAACCAGACCCACCCTTATATACAGAACCCAGACAAGATTTACCTATTTATACAGACCCCAGACCAAACCCCCATTTATACAGACCTCAGACCAAACCCCATTTATACAGACCTCAGACCAGACCCCTTATTTACACAGACCTCAGACCAAACCCCCATTTATACAGACTTCAGACCAGACACCCTTATTTATAAAAACCTCAGACTAGACCCCAACCCACTTATACAGACCCAGACCAGACAACCCATCTATAAAGAACCAGACCAGACACCTTATTTATACAGACCACAGACCAGACCCACCCATTTATAAAGACCTCAGACCAGACCCACCTACTTGCACAGACCTCAGACGAGACACCTATTTATACAGACCTCAGACCATACTCCCCATTTATACAGAACTCAAAACAGACCCCGATTTATACAAACTTCAGACCAGACTCCCCATTTACACAGACACCAGACCAGACCCACCCTTATATAGAGAACCCAGACCTGACCCAACTATTTATACAGAACTCAAAATAGACTCCCCATTTATACAGACCCCAAACCAGACCCACCCTTATATAAAAAACACAGACAAGATCCACGTATTTATACAGACCCCAGATCAAACCTCCATTCATACAGACCTCAGACCAGACCCCCATTTATACAGACCTCAGACCAGACACCCATATTTATAAAATCCTCAGACTAGACCCCCAACCACTTATACAGACCCCAGACCAGACAACCCATCTATACAGAACCAGACCTGACACCCTATTTATACAGACCTCAGACCAGACCAACCATTTATAAAGACCTCAAATTAGACCCTTCATTTATACAGACCTCAGACCAGACCTCCCATTTATACAGACCTCCCTTTTATACAGACCTCATTAACCTCCCATTTATACAGCCTCTCATTTATATATACCCCGGACCCATCCACCCATGAACTGAAAAATTAATTTATTCAGACATTTCCTGGAGGAATAAGAGTGGTATAGCAGAATGAAGTGAGAACAAATGCTCCAGAATTGTTATCTCTTAGGGACTACAAAATTCCCTTACGTCCTACCAGAAGCACATTTATGGGGAGTATTTGCCCCTGCGTACTAGTAGAAAACATAGAAGTTTTAATTAACCAAATTAATTGCTTATTAAATAGAGGATCTTATAAGCCTATAAAAGGATGTCTAGCCCCCTCCTGGACAGATGGTTTGCTTTGCTTGTTTGTTTCTTGGTATGTTTCCTTTTTACTTTCATTATGTTGGACTTTCTAAAGGAGTTGCATTAACCCTATACTGGTTTCTGAACCATTAACTCTGCTGCTGAAGCCGCCTGCTACTGTGTGTTTAGTTTGGCACTTGTACAACATTTGTACGCAGGGACGGAGTGGGAACATAAAGTGGCTTCATCCCCTGTAGGCAGTCTGACCTAAGGCCCATTTACACGAGTAGATAATTGATTCAATTGAGCGATTAACGAGTTGTTATTCGTGTGTTTAATGGGAACACTTTATATGCGAAAAGTATCGTGTACTAGATCGTTTGTCAAGCAAGCTGTTGCATTTCCAACCACTGTGGAATCGTCTGTGCTGTAATCGATACCTGTTCACACTTGTGTGATTCTGGATGATGGAAGATGATTTAGATGTCTACATCACCAATCACAAGAATGACAAACTAAACCGTTCAATGCTTTTACACTACTCGTGTAAAGGGGCCTTTAGCCTTTCTTGGGACTTTACACATATTGGGGTGGAGGGCCCACATTCTTTAGGTCGTACATAGAGGGCCCCATAGCAAGGATCAGACCAGGCCCCCAACACAGTACAGAAGGGTTTCTACCTAAACCCCATTCAATGACTCTTGGACCATTTTTTCACTGCTTCATTTGCTAAAAGTTGTTCCTTTAGAGGGTAGAGTCCTGACCAAGTTTTCACCTCCAGTAGAAGAGGAGATGATCCCAACTAAGACTGGGCCCCCTCTTGCCCTGGACCCATAGCCAGTCGCATGGTCTGCCGCTATGGTAGTTATGCCCCTGTCTTGGTGAGAGGTTCAGAAGGAAGAAAATCAACTTCCAAATGAAAGAACTTTAGCTGCAAGGATTATGATACGTCCTTGTCTGATAGCTATGTATGAATTTCTAAAGTGCCAGAATGTCACCCTCGTGAACTTCCTTGGAACCATTTCTGCAATGATAAAATGTTTCCCTCTACTGAGGATGAGGAGGATAAGACTAAAGGGACAATATTCATTCTGGGGAAATAACACAAAAATAGAAATTGTTGATGTCCATCTGGGAGGGGACCAGGAACTTGACCAGATGGAAGCTCAGGTCTTCACCTCTAGGGGGCCTAGGGCCTTCAAAGTGGTTGAAGTTTTGAAAAAAGCTATGATGTCAAAATGAAAATGATCCTTACTAAACAATTTAGCCCAGATTCCCTATGGGCAGACTTTCAATCCTAAACAGGTCCAGCTCGTGGGAAGCAAAGCCGAGTGGGACTGTGTTCTAGTCTGGATGGGGGACCTATGTCTCCAGTCACCAGGTGCTGTGCTTTAGAAAGTAAGATTGTGTTGCAGTTTTAAAAGGCTAGAAAGTCATCTGCTCAAGTGTTAACCTCATCAGATCTTTCTTTCAGATCTATTAAGGCGAAAGTGCTTGTCCTTGTTTTAGTGCAAAAGTACACAACTTCAGACCTGAAAAGAACAACTTAGTGGAGTCTCCTCCAAACGTTGATACAGCTATAGCCAGATTATCAAGCCGTTCTATTGTACCTGCTGGGGTGGGGCTAATGGTCACTTCACTGAGAGTGCACATAGAGAAGCCTACCTTCAGGTTGCTAATAATGTCCCCAAAGACCTAAGGAGATTGATCATTCAGATCTAGGGTTCCAGGGATATGTTAGCTGTGTATGGTAGTTCCCAACAGATAAGTTGTCAGCCAAGTACCACAGGTAAGTTTGCACTCTAGTGTAGACCAGGGATAATGCTTCCAGGTAAACCTCTGTGGCTTAGAGTATGAGTCAAGTAGACTCTTTGATTAAAAAAAATAAAGGAGACCTTATCTAATATAAAATGAAAATCATTACAGCAGTCCTGCAGGTAAATTTAGACCCTCCAGAGGCAGAATATATTCTCTGAGGTTCCTGAAAATACCAAGATAAGAGGATCAAAAGCCTTAACAAGGTCAGTCAGGGTGGTTGTGCAGTGTAGACTATGAGCTAAGGTGTTCCTACTCTAGAAAGAAGCAAGGCCTTATGTTTCTGTAATTTTAAATCCTAAGTGTCCGGACTTGAGGTGTCTTACCTATTTTTCAGGCTTGTAGAAAAATAGCTAAAAAAAAATAGCTGTACAGAAATGAGGAGGTGTCGAGCTCCTACAAGTTAAAGCTCATCTGTTCAGGATCTCCTCAACTGTTCACACCTTTACGGCCTATTCACACGACCGTGTGAATGGGTCCGCATCTATTCCGCAATATTGCGGAATAGATGCGGTCCCATTCACCTCTATGAGAGCGGGTAGCCGCCACACAGAGCCAGCTCAGTGCCGCGGCTCCGCATAGAAAAATAAAACATGTCCTATACTTGTCCGCAACAGCTGACAAGTATAGGCATTTTCAATGGGGCGCCCGGCTGTGTGTTTTCCGAACATTGCAGAACACACGCCGGGCGGCACCCGTAGTATTGCGGGTCCGCATTATTGCGGACCCGCAATAATACGACCGTCTGAATGAGGCCTTAGAAGGGAGTGTCCACTATAGCTTCCTCTTGAAGAACAATAAACACCATTTTTAAACTTCTGTCCAGTTGGTCCAACACTTGGGTTGGATGTTAGAATGGGAAAAGTTATTCATTATTTTATCCAGAATAAAATGTTCTTAGACTTTTCGCATAGATTCCCTGGAGATATCTATTTCCCTTCCTCTTGCTAGAAAGGAAAACATCCTGACAGCAGAGGGTTTTAGACATCATTTCAGCAGTTGCAGAGGCAGCTTATTGAGCCTTATGGCACTTATGCCCTCTATAGAGAACGATGCTGAGCCTGTGGAAAAATAACCCAGAGGAGATGAACAGTAGAGTGCACCCTGTCATTTCAAGCTTGTCAATCCCTCAGATACATCTCAGAGACGAGTGATCCTTGATCCAGCCTCCTTGGATCCTGTTGACTACTAATGTCTTTCAGCTAGGTTGAGAATCATACCTGGAGGGATATACAGTCCGTGGACTTTTGAAGTCCCTTGAGAGGTCTTTGTCCTCAAACTTCAAAGAAAAGAAAGTTATAGAATATGCTGTCTTTCACTCGCTCCACAGATCCAGGAGGAAGTAATCCATGTAAGGCCGGACAATGTGACATGATATCCATGCTCTATATCGACAAGCAGAGGGCACCAGATCAGAACCCCTTCTCAAAGAAGTGGGAAGTATCATGGCATGGACACATCTGAACTTGACACATCTGTCTGACGTACTTCTTTGAGGCTCCCTCAACATCATTGCTGACCAACAGAGTCTAGGTCTAGGAGTCCCAGGAGAATGGTCTCTGAATCCAGAGATCTTCAAGCAAGATCACCATGGTGTGAAAAGTACCAGGGATTGATTTCATGGTGACCAGGTTCAATGCCAAGTTGAAAATATTCCTTTCATTCTATCAGGAGAAAAATCCCATGGCATTGGATATCCTATCCATTACTTGGAGGTTCAGGCTGGCTTACATTTTCCCTCCAGTTTCCTTGATACCTAGGGGATTGAGCAACATCATGCAAGACCAGGCCACAGTGACAACCATCATACCTTTCTGGCCAAAGAGATTATGGCTTTCTCAACACATTCAGATAAGTTGAGGGTGTTACTGATACTTCCTCCAGTTCAGATCATGTGTATATAGGGCAGTAAACTCTGCCAAGATCTAAAAAAGATTCAACCTGAAGGTTGGCCAGCCTCTAGTACTATCTAGGTGCCTCTCTCATACAGTCAAGAAGACGTTGCCAAACTTCTCAATCCACCACAATGTCAGCTTTCCCAACTCATTCAGAGGTGTCAAGTGTGGATCAGGTGTGTCTACGGCATTCAAATCTACAAAGATCTGAAAATCTTCAGTCTGACAGCCTGAAGATTGTTTACCCTTTAGCCTCTTAATATTTATAGGCCTCTCTGATTCAGTCATGAAGGTCTTTTCATACTATGGTTCTCAATCCACAAAAAATTAATAATAATAATAATTAGCACAGCTTGTAAAAAGTTGAACTTTTTCTCAATTACACACCTGGCTGGTTCATTGATAAGTGAAGGCCATGTCCTCGACACCATCACACACTGAGATTAATCTTATTGAACCCCTCTGCGTCAATAACAGTTAAAGCTGATTTTGTTCCATCCTTTCATCTGGCCCTGGATTCATGTGTGAAGAATTGTGAGTTTTCATTAGTCAAAAGCAAAATAATTTCCTGAACTTGTAAAATAATAGTGAAAAAGTAACAGGCAGCCATAAATCATGTGTCTAGTGTTTACTAGTGTTAATAAATGTGTTCTCATTCTACAGCAACTAAGATTCAATTGGCCAGGGTTATAATTCTCTTTTTAGTGAATTCATAGGAATAGGTGAACTGATTTCATTATCTATCTATCTATCTATCTATCTATCTATCTATCTATCTATCTATCATCTATCTAGCTCATATCTATCTAAGCATCTTACATATATCTTTATCTATCTATCTATCTATCTATATGTCTATTTATCTACAGTATATATGTCACGATACAGGGAGTAGTGAGCCCTAACTTGAGCCCCAACCTCTGTCCCTGCCTACTTACACGGCTCATCCTATGTAACGGCACGTAACTGGGCAACAATCCCTAGCCTGTATAAGTGCTGGAGCGTAAAGGGAAGAGGAACAAGAGGAAAATACAACAAACAAACAAACACAGAACACAAACACAATATCGGAGGGTCAGCAAGCCAAAAGTCTTACCAGGAAGTCACGTCAAAACCAGGGGAGAGAGCAAAAGCAAGGTCAAAAATACACAGCCAAAGTCCAAAACACAGTAGTCACAATGAAGATTAGCAAGCACTAGCACTGGAGGTATAGACCAATCTCAGGCAACCTGTGGCTGGCAGGCTGACCGTTTAAATAGGGCTCCAAGTAGGTGATGTGACGAGGCGGCGTCACATGACCTAACTCCAAAAGTGAAACAGGAAGTGCTGGCTTCCTTGCCAGTACTCAGAGGTAGGTCACGTGACGTGGCCAGTGTCACGTGACCTATAGCACACATATTCATAGCTGAAGCTCCTCCTGCCTGTCGTCAAAGAGATGGGGAGGACGCCGGCCACGCAGAGACTGAACGCGTGCCGGGTCCTCCCCGCCCCTCTTGTCATGGAGACGAGGTCGCACATCTCGTCCTCGCTCCTGAACAACAGTGGGAGTCCGGCGGCACTGTATGGAGGAAGCACGCCGCCGGCCCCCCGTGACAATATAGCCATTTATCTATTTATCCATTTACTTATCTTATATCTGTCTATCTATATATCTCTCTATTATCTATCAATCTATTATTTATAGTATCTATTTATCTACAGTATCTATCTGTCGTTTATTGACAATAAGAAATTCAGTGACAGAAGAAGTCGTTATAAAGGCAACATCTAGCTAAAATAAGAATAAAAGAAGAAACTTTGCTCATTGTCATTAAAAATCTGTTTTAAAATCTCCTGCCATTTTCTATCTACAGCACATATGCATACTATGGGAGTCCTTTATCATTTAAGGTTGTTTTTGTGTCAGTTTTAATTCTGGCTTTGCCTTTTGTGCCTGCACCAATTTTATTAACTGGTGCACCTTAATAATATACATTACTCGCAAAAAGTTAGGTATATTTGACTTTTGGAAAACATAAAAAGTTTACGCTACAGTGATATTACATCATGAAAGTAGGGCATTTAAGTAGAAACAGCAATGGTGATTTCCTCATCTCAAACAATTTATTGAAACAAAAGCCAACACCAGTGCTGGGTATACCGCCACAAAATGTCAGTGTCTCAATAACTTGTCATGTGGCCTTGAGCATCAATTAGAGCTTGACAACGACGTCTCCTGCTGTTCACAAGTTGACTTATTGTCTGCTGAGGCATCCGACTCTTCATGAAGGGCGGCCCTCAGGTCATTGAGGTTCTGAGGTACAGAGTTACGAGCCTCTACACTGCGACTCAGCTGATCCCATAGGTTTTCAATGGGATTAAGGTCTGGAGAAAGTGCAGCCACTCCATTTGAGGTCCCCCAGTCTCCAGCAGCCATTTCCTAATGATGCGCCCTCGATGAGCTAACGCATTGTCGCCCATGAAGATTAAATTAGGCCTGTGTTGTTCATACAGAGGCACAATGACTGGATTAATGATGTTATTCAAGTAGTATGGGCTTGTCACTGGACCATTCACAAAGTGTAGGGTAGTTCTGTATTGACTAGACCCTCATGCCCAAAGGCTTGTCTGGTGACAACAGTGGCTGATGCAAAGCACTCTCTGTGACGTCTCCAATATCGTAGGTGGCCATCATTTCTGCTCAGTGTGAATCGACTTTCATCAGTGAACAGCACTGAGGCCCACTGGTCCCTCGTCCAGCGTAGATGCTCCCTGGCCCATGCAAGACGATGAAGCCTTGGAAGACATCTAACATGCAGACCATGCTGATGTAAATGGCTTCCAATGGTCTGACATGACACTTGGGTGCCTCTGACCTCCCTTAAATGAGTTGTATGGTAGTCATCATCCTGTTCTGCAGGGCATTGTTCACAATAAAGCAGTCATCAGTGTGGGATGTGGCCAAAGGATGTCCACTTTCTTTATCATGGCTTAATGATCCTTTTACTTTTCAGGTCACCAGTGAATCCATGTTACAGGGGGTAACTTATTTTTGCTCATCTTGCCTACTATTATCTGCAATCCCAGTGGCAAGTACATCAATATAGCATTATCTTTGCTTCCCATATCTGTAACATTGGCTTATTTAATACATTTGACGAATTTACCATAATATCAGTCCCATGTTGGTTTTATCATATTATTTACATTTATTGAATATTTATCCCTACATTTATGTTTACTATCACCACCTGATGATCTCATTTGTTTGGGTGAAACGCGTCGGAGTTTACAAGATCTGTTTCACCTTTGTGTGTAGGGTGTTACCAGGGTGTGTTAGGGTAGGTTCGGGGACAGGGTACCCACCCCATCAGGAGGTAATCCCTGGGCTAAGGGTACATGGTAGGGCTCAATAGGGACAGTATCCCTTTCACCGCACCATTTACACGCCCACTTATAGTTAGTGACATTTGCGATTGTGCATTTTAAGGATCTAATAAAAGTTATTTTTTAGGAGTTACGCCCCTCCCCTTTTTCATGTTATATACTTTGCGTCCTCCTTTTTTATTTTGATTATCAATTTCACTTCTGTTAGATCTTTAATGAAGACTGTTTTCAGAGGTGTTTCTTCCTGGTCGCTTCCTTGCGGTAAATATTGCTAACGTAAAAGGGCGTCAAGGAAAAAGTAAAGATCGTGAACTGGGCAGCAGGAATCAATAAATAAAAGTAGAGAATATGCCCAACATCTGACAGTAAGAAAGCTCCACACCGAAACTGAGATTTCCAAAAACTGCAAAACAGTAAATTTACTTCAAGGGAACAAGTTCAGCCTGGGGCAGCGCAGCAGTAATGACAGTAATATATGTGCGCCGGTTGGGAAACAATGATGATATCCTTTTATTAAAGAATGAGCAAATTCTGAGCTCTGCAGTGCTGCACGTTGTGCGCTTCTATCTCCCTGATACTGGATATGTGAGGCGGGGGGCACAACACAAAGAACCAGCGCTGCTACCTCCAGGAGTGGAGTACTGAACACTATGTACGGTTTTATAGGTATAAGAAGAAGACAAGTCCCTTAACGACAACAGGGGTGTTCAACCTGTAGCTGTCCAGCTAGACCCACTACACCCTGACAGCCTGTGGGCAGCCACAGGTTGGAAATCATTGCCTAAAGCCATCGTCAGATGGGTGTAACATGGATGCATTTAAAGGGCATCTGTCAGCAGTTTTGTACCTATGACACTGGCTGACCTGTTACATGTACACTTGGCAGCTGAAGGCATCTGTGTTGGTCCCATGTTCATAGGTGCCTGCATTGCTGAGAAAAATGATGTTTTAATATATGCAAATGAGCCTCTAAGAGCAATGGGGGCGTTACCGTTACACCTAAAAGCTCTGCTCTCTCTCTGCAACTGCCACACCCTCTGCGCATATGTCAGCCAGTTTCACAGGTACAAATCTGCTGACAGATGCCCTTTAAGGGTCCATTCACACAAATGTAAGCCGTCTGTGCTTGTGCTGCAGTCCGCAATTCATAGTTGATTTCCTTTTGTGCTTTGGATCTTTAATTTGTGGCATCACCCATACATTTTCCTTTACACCAGATTTGATCAAACTACCCATGTCTTGTACTTGTGGCATCACCCATACATTTTCCTTTACACCAGATTTGATAAATCTCCCTTTGTATCTTGTACTTGTGGCATCACCCAGATATTTTTCTTTATATGATGATTACATTTTATTTACAGAAATCTGGAAATCAGGATGATCTGAATCTTCTAGCAGAATGTACTGGAACAAAAGTGACGGTGAGGAATATTTTGTGCCTGGAGCGTAACACCAGAGCCGGCAGCTTTTACATTTGTGCACTTTCTACTGCCTGAAATGATGAAGTAGAGTCTGATTTCTGGATTGTTGGCAGCACTAAATTATCTATTTATCTGGTCACTTGGCTGTCACTGCATTGGCTCATGTATGATTTCATTATCTTGTAGCGAGCAGCTTGTGGTCACAGCATCGAACCTGAAAAGTGCAACCGCTGCAAAACAGAACAACCAGCCGTTAATTATCAATCGCTTTAAAGTGTTGTCAGCTCGTTACTGCAATGTAATCTCTACAGGACTCCAATGAAGGGTTTTTACCTCATGTAGCTGAGCTGAACCGGCACAGCTTTCTTCCAAAAACAGCCCTACAGCCGTCTATGGATTGTGCCTGGTATTACAGCTCAGTCCTATTCACGTCAATGGGGCTGACCTGAAATATCTAATCATGGAGAATCCCTTTAACACAAGGCTGCAGTTTCTCATCATAATTATACATTTGTGACTTTGAGGACTCCTTAAAGGGGTTGTGCCAAGTTTACAGGTTATCTCCTAGCTGCAGGATAGAGGATAATTAACTGACTAGTGGGGGTCTGACTGTTGGACTCCACTGATCCCAAGAACGGGGGTCCCATTCCTCCAGTCCGATGAGGAGGCAGGTCAAGTATTCACCCTGCTGTTCCATTCATTCTCCATGGAACCACCCAAAATAGTCAAGTACAGAGATTAGCAACTCAGCTCTGCCATGTACGGAAGCCTGTGAGGCCCAGCCCCTGGGGCTATATTACACTGACAATCAATGTAGTACAATACAGTATGTATTGTACTACATTGAAACAGGGATCAGACACAGGAATGTTGAAGCCTCTGTACTGGGACAAAAATAAAAAGTGAAAAAAAGTTTAAAAAATAAAAATTATAAAAAATAAAAATAAATAAAGTAAGTTTAAAGTAAAAAAAAAAATAAATTCCCTGTCACTTCATCAAACGATTTTTAATTAAAACAAAAATTAAAAAAATTAATAAAATATTATTATATTATCTCCGCGTCCATAATGAGCGGCTCTATAAAATATCACATGACCTACCCCCTAAAATAAAAATTGTGCCAAAAGAGACCTCTTGCCCCAAAAAAGTGTATTATTGAACGATCCAAAAATCATGTGCCCAAAAATAGTGCCAATAAAAAACATCAGCTCTTCCCACAAAAAATGAACCACAAGACAATTGCCAGAAAATTATTTAAAAATATGGCTTTCAGAAAATGGAAACACAAAAACATGATTTTTTTTTCAAAAATGCTTTATTATGTAAAACTGAAACAAAAAATAAAAATAGACATATTTGGTATTGTCGTGTCCGTAAAAACCTGTTCTTTAAAAAAAAAAAAACATGATCTATCCTGTCAGGTGAACGCCGTAAAAAAAAAAAATAAAAACTGTGCCAAAACAGTCATTTTTTGTTTACCTTGCCTAAAAAAAAGCGTAATATTGAGCTATCAAAAATCATATAGTACAGACCAAAAGTTTGGACACACCTTCTCATTCAAGGAGTTTTCTGTATTTTCATGAAAATTGTAGATTCACACTGAAGGCATCAAAACTATGAATTAACACATGTGGAATTATATACTTAACAAAAAAGTGTGAAACAACTGAAAATATGTCTTATATTCTAGGTTCTTCAAAGTAGCCACCTTTTGCTTTGATTACTGCTTTGCACACTTGTGGCATTCTCTTGATGAGCTTCAAGAGGTAGTCACCTGAAATGGTTTTCACTTCACAGGTGTGCCCTGTCAGGTTTAATAAGTGGGATTTCTTGCCTTATAAATGGGGTTGGGACCATGAATTGTGTTGGGCAGAAGTCAGGTGGATACAGAGCTGATAGTTCTACTGAATAGACTGTTAGAATTTGTATTATGGCAAGAAAAAAGCAGCTAAGTAAAAAAAAAACGAGTGGCCATCATTACTTTAAGAAATGAAGGTCAGTCAGTCCGAAAAATTGGGAAAACTTTGAAAGTGTCCCCAAGTGCAGGCGCAAAAACCATCAAGCGCTACAAAGAAACTGGCTCACATGATGACCGCCCCAGGAAAGGAAGACCAAGAGTCACCTCTGCTGCGGAGGATAAGTTCCTCCGAGTCACCAGCCTCAGAAATCGCAGCCCAGATTAGAGACCAGGTCAATGCCACACAGAGTTCTAGCAGCAGACACATCTCTACAACAACTGTTAAGAGGAGACTGTGTGCAGCAGGCCTTCATGGTAAAATAGCTGCTAGGAAACCACTGATAAGCACAGGCAACAAGCAGAAGAGACTTGTTTGGGCTAAAGAACACAAGGAATGGACATTAGGCCAGTGGAAATCTGTGCTTTGGTCTGATGAGTCCAAATTTGAGATCTTTGGTTCCAACCACCATGTCTTTGTGCGACGCAGAAAAGGTGAACAGATGGACTCTACATGCCTGGTTCCCACCGTGAAGCATGGAGGAGGAGGTGTGATGGTGTGGGGGTGCTTTGCTGGTGACACTGTTGGGGATTTATTCAAAATTGAAGGCATACTGAACCAGCATGGCTACCACAGCATCTTGCAGCAGCATGATATTCCATCCGGTTTGCGTTTAGTTGGACCATCATTTATTTATCAACAGGACAATGACCCCAAACACACCTCCAGGCCGTGTAAGGGCTATTTGACCAAGAAGGAGAGTGATGTGGTGCTACGCCAGATGACCTGGCCTCCGACAGGGGGCATCGCTAGGGCTTTTTATCCGGGGCCCGAATCAATCCACCTCGGGACTGGTGGAGACAGCTGCAGTGCCTCTAAGGGGGCCCCCTGCTTCAGTCGGGACTCCAGAGTGGGGAATTTCCCAGCTTAGGAGTCCCTGCTTTTAGTTAGTGTTATGAACTGTGAAAGCATATTCCCACTATGCTTGGGAACACCCTGTATATTTATAAGTCTAGTTTAGACTCTAATTTTAAAATACTCCTGTGGGGATTTGAACTCACATCCTTCTACATTACAGGCAAGTACCTTAACCACTGGGCTATGGAGCTCAGTGTTAAGCCACAGTTAGTACACAGTCTGTCATTTTGGCGTGTGTTTATTACTTTTTATTCAATTTTCTTGGGATATAAAGTGTTCTGTTACACCATATAGGCAAACTTTTTTTCAATATTTTAAAAGTATGGGTGTTTTTGCATGCCTATAATGCCATTTTGTTCTTTTTTTGTGTGGGGAATGGGGTGATTTTACGTTTTTATAAATATTTTCAAAACTTTTTAAGTCCCCTACGTGGACCACAACTTACAATCATCAGATGTAAATTGCTCCATTAGTCTGTATTGAAATCATTATATCACAGTTCACTGCTGCCACCTAGTGGCCTGAACTGGGATATACTAACAATGAACCTGGAAGCCTAGTACAGGCTGAGGCTTATTTACAGAACAGGGTGCTTTCACCAATCTTCGCTGGTGGAAAGCGCGCCTGAAGAGAAATCCCGCGCTTCTGGTTTTTAATACTTTCAGATGCTTTGAGTGAGGGGAACTCATTGTGTGAGGGGAGGGGGCATGGAGTGTATTCTGGGTCCATGAGGGTGAAGAACTGTTTAAGGAGATTTATGGGGTGTAAATCTGTGAGGAAGGGCTGGAATCAACAGAATGTACCATATTTTTAGCTTTATAAGATGCACCTTTTTCCTCCCAAATATAGGGTGAAAATTGCTGTGCGTCTTATAAAGCGAATACTAGTGAACGCTTCCATTATGCTCCGGGTCCAGTGCTTCCTTGTCTTCTCCTGCCGGCACTGCACGGTCCTGACCCCGTACAGCGTCAGGACGTAGTATGCGCACGATGACCTGACGCTGCATATGGGGGTTGAGTGGGCTGATATGGGGGCTGATGGGGGCTGAGTGGGCTGATTTGAGGTCTGATGGGGGCTGAGTGGGCTGATTTAAGGTCTGATGGGGGCTGAGTGGGCTGATCTGAGGTCTGATGGGGTCGGAAAAGGTGATCTGAGGTCTGATGAAAAATATTTTTTTCTTATTTTGCTACTCTAAAATCTGTGGTGCGTCTTATAAAGCGAAAAATACAGTAACTGTGTTGTTAGCGCATTATTACAAAATTTGGGGCCCCACTTTTGATTTTGCCCAGAGCCACATTTAGTCTAAAACCGGCCCTGGCTGGGGGGGTGACTGGGGTATTGTATGCCGGGAGGGGCGACTGTGGGGGATTGCATGCCGTGGGGGGGGGGGGGCAACTGTGGGGGATTGTATGCCGGGGGGGGGGGGGGGCGACTGAGGGCCATATTCATTGGGGCTTGGGCCCCGGATCTTTTGAGACCCTAGCAACGCCCCTGCCAATCGAGATGGTTTGGGGTGAGCTGGACCGCAGAATGAAGGCAAAAGGGCCAACAAGTGCTAAGCATCTCTGGGAATTCCTTCAAGACTGTTGGAATACCATTCAGGTGACTACCTCTTGAAGCTCATCAATAGAATGCCAAGAGTGTGCAAAGCAGTAATCAAAGCAAAAGCTGGCTACTTTGAAGAACCTAGAATATAAGACATATTTTCAGTTGTTTCACACTTTTTTGTTAAGTATATAATTCCACATGTGTTAATTCATAGTTTTGATGCCTTCAGTGTGAATCTACAATTTTCATAGTCAAGAAAATACAGAAAACTCTTTGAATGAGAAGGTGTGTCCAAACTTTTGGTCTGTACTGTATGTACCCCAAAATAATACCAACAAAACTGTCACCCTATCCTGCAGTTTCCAAAAAGGGGTAATTTTGTTGTTGTTTCTACTACAGGAGTGAATCAGGGGGTCTTCAAATGCGACATGGCAACTTCAAATTATCCCAGTGAAATCTGCCCTCCAAAATTCATATGTTGTTCCTTCCCTTCTGAGCCCTGCGATGTGTCTATACAGCAGTTTATGACCACATATGGTGTGTTTCTCTTAACTGCAGATAATTATTAATAATATTGGGTTTCGTTTTGCTGTTAACCCTTGCTGCAGAATGGCCATAGTGTGCAAGCAAGACCACCACTGATGGATTGCAGGGTGGTCATAACGATGGAAACTTGCAGTGTATAATGTGATGGAAAAATGAATCCAGACAGCAAAGGAGGCAGTATGGACAATCACAATACATTAGTAAGTTCCTTGTATTAACTTCTTCTACATAATAAATGCTATTTGCTGAAGTGACAAAACCCCTTTAAGTAACTGAAGATGCAGTCCACATAGCACATCTCCGAATCTCCAAGTTTTCGTGGTACTTATTGGAGGTCATTTACATTTTTATGCCATCTTTTTGTGTAAAAAATGTCACACAAATTCCTTTTTGTGACTTTTTAAATGCTTGTGTGACAATATTTTATCGCACACATGTTTATGATGCTGCATTTGACACATAGGAGTGACAAGGGGGTGCCAGAGGAGTAGTTTTTCACCAACATTTAGGTCTATTTCCTGGTTTAAATGTTAGTAAATTTGCCTGCAGAGGCGTAACTAAAGGCTCATGGGCCCTGGTGCAAGAGTTCAGCCTGGGCCCCTCTTCTCTTAGTGCTTTGTGGCCAAGGAAGCACATTGCCTTTGTGCTGCCTGGGGCAAAAATTTAAAGGCACCCCCCCAAGTGCCAAATTCTTGACTTAACCCCTTCCCTTCAGACAGAGATGTAACTTGACCTGTATGCACTTTCTATAATACCAGTGTCTTCTTATGCGGCACAAGGGTTTTTTGGGCCCCCTCAGCCTCCTTGGCCTGGTAATAACTGCTACCTCTGCACCCCCTATAGCTACGCCCATGTTTGCATCGGAAGGAGTGACGGCCCCAGCATAGCACATGCCACGCCCCTGCTTTGCCCAACCATGTAACTAAATGTTGTTGCAGGCCCAGTTAAAAAAGCACTTGCAACTATTTTTTTTCTACTCTCTTAATAAATGACTCCCATTGTGTTGAGGGAATTTCTGGACCCAGATGGCAAAGCCCAGTTTCTACTGGAGTTCCCCTTTAAATGAGTTCAGCTCTGCTACATATGTAGCTCTTGTCAAACACTGCTCACTTACCATGTACCTAACGTGTGCTTCTGATGCCTGACAGCCCTTCATTAATAGCATTTCCAATGATAATAGTAACACCGGGGCCGCCGCCATTGCCTTCCATCTGACACAATGATATACTAATTTATGTTTCTGACACGCTGACTTGTAACGCGTATTGCAGCGGGACGTCTCGGCGCGCTGACATATTATACAAATTAACATAATGCTGTCTTGTGGTGACTATTTTTATCGAGGGATTAAAATGTATCACCTTCCATGTTAAAATATGAAGAGCTGATTTATGCAAATCCATAAAATTTGTATAAAAAAACAAGCAACAGTTAACACTTTATTAGCCTCGACCCTGATGACAGACAGGAACATTATCTGTTAGAGGGCCATGGGAGGGGGGAATTGCAAGAATTGCTTTGACTGATGTTAATGGGCTTAGGGCACTATGGGGCGATGTGGTGGTATTACGCAGGCGGAAAATCTGAGAAAAACTGTTTAAATATCAACTTTTGTGTTAAAATATGAACAGCTGATTTATACAACTCTTTTTTAATTAAAAACAAGCTGTAGTTCACCACTTAACCATTTTAGAAAGCAGCATTTTTTTCCCTTTTTTTTCCTTCATTCTGCATTGGCATTCTGCAAGCCATTTGGGAAGGATTGTTTTTTTCAGTGTTGTATTTCTTAATAGAACCATTTTGGTTTACATGTAATGTATTTTATTACTTTTATTGACCCTTTCCAGAGGTGTGTGTGACTTTTTGCTTTTTTTGTTTTTGTTTTTGTTTTTTTGCTGTTGTTTATATTTTATTAATACTGGCATTTTGGGTGTGAAAATCCCTATGATTTTTTTTTATTGTTTATTCATTTTTATTTTAGGGGAAGGGGTGATTTTTTATTTGTTTTACTTTTTTAGGCCCCCAAAGAGACCCCAACATGCAAATATTTTGCCATTTATATTCACAAACTGATTTTTATCCAGTACTGAATGCAAAATTCAATGTATTCCATTGCATTGCTGCCACCTGAAATGTCCTGCAATGGACTTTACCAGTAATAGAGCTAAAAGCCTTGCACAGGCTTAGGCCTATAATTACTAAGGAATGCTTTTGCGATGGGCACAGGGGCATAGCTATAGGGGGTGCAGAGGTAGCAGTTGCTACCGGGCCCAGGAGCCTGAGGGGCCCAAAGACCCTTGTGCCACATAAGAAGGCACTGGTATTATAGAAAGTACATGCTGGGAGGGCCCAGAATCATCAAGTTACATCTCTGGCTGGAGGGAAGAGGTTTGGCCAAGAATTTGGCATAGACGGAGGAGGCCCCTGGCCACAAAGCACTGAGGGAAGGGGGGCCCAAGCTGAACTCTTGCACCAGGGCCCATGAGCCTTTAGTTACACCCCTGGACGGGCGGCCTCCCTGCAGGGCCCGCTAAGGATGTTGACACGCATGTCCCAGGTGTAGGAATGCCGAGTGGTATAACTGTGTGGCCTAAAATGTCTCTGGTGTGTAACGGTGTCACTGTGCTCCTACCTGGAAATGGCTGGACCCCAGGCTTTGGCTCCGGTTGAAATAAATAGGGGGAATAATTGAGAAATGTAGTAATAATTGAGTCCAGACCTTGTGGTGAAATCCAAACGCAGCTTTACTTAAGTAGACTTGCATCAAAATAACAAACTTCTGGCTTTGTGTTGGCTTCCAGCAGGTTTTAGCATATGCATTGGGAGGCAAAATCTTCTGTTATATTTCTGTAGTTCACTGCTGTACTAACAAATTTTCTGTAAACTTGGATTTTTTCCTATGGCTGCAAAGGCTGCACTTTTCTTCTTGGTCGGACTTAAGTTGGGCCAGGGAAACTCCTCCTGGCTGTTGAGGCTCAATAATCCTGCCTCGCTGGCCAACAGAGCTGAAGGTGCTCTGGCTGGCAGGGCCACGTCCAGCAGAGATGTGCCCTGCACACCCTTCCCCTAGCAGGGGGTACTCTAGACTGACTGGTTCTAACTGGATCTCCACCCTTACTGCAGGGAGTGGGAACAGTCCACTTCTCTCCAGAGGGGTTCAGAATGGCATGGAAAGGTCCATTCTGAGTAACTGTACAGTAGTTCTGCCTTGTTTGCTGCCACCTGCTGGTACAACAGGCACATTACATAGTAAAACAGTTGAATCACATTGTATGAATATACACATTTTTTGCAGGTCCTGGAATAAAATGCATAGAATTACATTGTGCGAGCAGACACAGATAGAAGCCGGGCATAGGGGTTAAAGGGAGCCTGTCACCTTCGTAGAGCACTATTAGGAGCAGTACTACATGAACAAGAATCCAGAATCACAATTGGTCATTTTTATGTACATTCCCCTGATGTGCACCTGCAAAGCTTCGCTGGAATACATCGTCAGAATTGCTGCGCTTGTGATTAGGAGGTCCTCTCAGTTTGAGCTCAGCAGTCCTGACAATGTAGTACAGCAGGATTTGCAAGTGGTGGGAGTATGTTCATAAAAATTACCGATTTTTTTCATCCCCCACATCTGTAAAACTCACTGTAATGACTGCTGAGATTGCACTCATAATAGAGAGGTTCTCCTGGGCATGAGCTCAGCAGTCCTGACAATGTATTATAGCAGAACTTTGCAGATGTACAGCAGATAGGGGGGAGTATATACATAAAAAGTGCCAATCACAACTGTGTGATTCACGTAGTACTTATTGCTCCAAATACTGTGTGGTAACACCTGGAAGTAAATAATCTACCAGTCTCCAACCATCTTTGATCCTCCTCCCTCTCACACTTTCTCGTGTTCTCACTCCTCTATTGACCCTATAACAAAAGAAGGCTCCACCCCAGTCTCTCTCCCCGGCTGTCATTACTTACCTAACTAGTATTTCACCTCTCTTTATTTTCTGGTATCTTTCAGTCTCTTTCAAACATTCTGTTATAATCCCACTACTAAAAAAAAACATCTCTCGACCCAACCTGTGCTGCTAATTACCTCCCCTCCATCTCTAAACTCCTGGAACATCCGTAGATAGTAGAGCACTGTACTTGGCTATCTCTGGAACTCCCATAGAAATGAATGGAGCGGCCACACACATGCCCATCCAGCCGCTCCGGTCATTTCAGAGGACTGCAGGTGGTATGGGGCCCCCGTTTTTGTGATCGGTGTGGCTCCCAGTGTTAGGACCCCCAACGATCTAATAGTTATCCCCTAACCTAATGTAATCAGAATATCCCTTTAAATTTGGTATAAAAAGGCTCACCTACAGTAGCTAACTATAGTCTTTTTTCAAAAAGATGTAACGAGAGGGGTGTAAGGTCACAAAAGGTTCCTCCCACAACCACCATCAACATACAGTCTCATGTAAATAACATCACTCCCTCCCCCAGCCAGCTTCAACATGGAGCCCCATGTAAATAACATCGCTTCCTCCCACAGCTGCCTTTAACCCCTTCAACCCCGGGCCTGTTTTCACCTTAAGGACCACGCCATTTTTTGCTAATCTGACATGTGTCACTTCATTTGGTAATAACTTTGGAACGCTTTTACTTATCCAGGCCATTCTGAGTTTGTTTTATTGTCACATATTGTTCTTCACGACAGTAGTAAATTTGTGGCAAAATATTTCATTTTTATTTATAAAAAAAAACAACCAAATTTAGCAAAATATTTGAAAAATTAGCAAATTTCCAAATTTCAATTTTTCTACTTTCAAAATACATAGTAATACCTCCAAAAATAGTTATTATTTTACATTCCCCATATGTCTACTTTATGTTGGCATCATTTTATAAATGTCATTTTACTTTTTTCGGATGTTAGAAGGAATAGAAGTTTAGAAGCAATTTTTCAAATTTTCAACAAAATTTCCAAAACCATTTTTTTAAGCACCAATTCAGATATAAAGTGATTTTGAGGGGCATATGTAATGGAAACCACCCATAAATTACCCCACTTTAGAAACTACACCCCTCAAATTATAAAAAACTGATGTTACAAAGTTTGTTAACCCTTGAGGTGTTCCACAAGAATAAAAGGAAAATGGGGGTGAAATTTCAAAATTTCACTTTTTTGGTAGATTATTCATGTTAATAATTTTTTTTCTTGCAACACAGCAAGGGTTAACAGCAAACTAAACCTCAATATACATTACTCTGATTTTGCAGTTTACAGAAATACCCCATATGTGGTGGTAAATGTCTCTATGGGTTTGTGGCAGTGGTCAGAAGGAAAGGAGCGCCATATGAATTTTGGAGGCATATTTTGCTAGAATGGTTTTTAGGCACCATTTTGTAATTGAGAGACCCTGACGTACCCCTACAGTGGAAACCCTCAAAAAGTGAGCCCATTTTGGAAACTACACCCTTCAAAGAATATATTAAGGGGGGTACTGACCACTTTGACCCCCTAAGCGTTTTACGGAATTTGGAAACACTTGGCTGTGAAAATCAAAAGTTTCATTTCTTTCAAAAAAAGTTGCTTTAGCCCCAAATTTTTCATTTTCATAAGGGGTAACAGGAAAAAAGCACCCATAATTTGTTCCCCATTTTCTCCTGAATAAGGCAACACCCCATATGTGGTAGTAAACTGCTGTGGGGGCACATGGCAGGACTCAGAACAGAAGGAGCGCCATATGGATTTTGCAGAACAGATTTTGATGGATTGGTTTGCGGGAGCCATTGATTTTTATTTTTTTTAGTGATTGTCTTATGTGGGGGCTCATTTTTTGCAGGATGAGATGACGCTTTCATTGGTACCATTTTGGGGTACATAAGACTTTTTGATTGCTTGGTATTACACTTTTTGTGAGTCAAGGTGAAAAAAAATAGCTGTTTTGGCATAGTTTTTTTTTTTAATTTTTTACAGCATTCACCTGAGGGGGTAAATCATATGATATTTTTATAGAGCAGGTTGTTACGGATGCGGCGATACCCAATATGTCTACCATTTTTATTTGTATTAAATTTTACACATTAGATTTATTTTTGAACAGAATAAAATCTTTTTTTTGTGTTGCCATTTTCTGAGAGCCATATTTTTTTTATTTTTCGGGCGATTGTCTCAGGTAGGGTATCATTTTTGCAGGACAAGATGACGGTTTGATTGGTACCATTTTGGGTTAAATACGCCTTTTTGATCGCCTGCTATCACACTTTTTGTGAGGCAAAAGGGAAAAAAATGGCTGTTTTGGCATAGTTTTTAAAAAAAAATTTTTGCAGCATTCACCTGGCAGGCCATCTCGTGTAATATTTTTTATAGAGCAGGTTGTTACGGACGCGGAGATACCCAATATGTATAACATTTTTATTTTTGGAAAGTTTTACACATTAGATTTATTTTTGAACAGAATAAAATCTTTTTTTGTGTTGCCATTTTCTGAGAGCCATATTTTTTTTATTTTTCGGGCGATTGTCTCAGGTAGGGTATCATTTTTGCGGGACAAGATGACGGTTTGATTGGTACCATTTTGGGTTAAATACGCCTTTTTTGGCATGTTTTTTTCTGTTTTGTTTTTACTGCGTTCAATTGGCGGGGTGGATGATGTTATATTTTTTATAGAGCCGGTCGATACGGACGCGGCGATACCTAATATGTATACTTTCCTTTTTTCACCTTTTTTTTACAATTTTTTTTAACTTTATATTGGGAAAGTGTACTTTTTTTTTTTTACTTGAAACTTTAATTTTTTTGTAAAACTTTATATTTTTTAACTTTTTTTTCCACTTTTTTTCACTTTATTTAACTTTTGGGGGTCTGATCCCCTTTACAATGCATTACAATACTGTTGTACTTACAGCCCTACTCAGGGGGCTGGATCGCACAAGCAAGCAGGGATAGCAGCCACGATGCCTAAGGAAAGCATTGGGCTGCTATCCAAGCCATCGGGTCCCTGTCACAGCAGCGCGGGGACCCAATGGACTCCCGTTCCTACCGCCAGCATCGCATGTGCCGCGGTTAGTGCTGAACGCGGCACATCAAGGGTTAATACGCTCGCATCAGTGTTTTCACCGATGTGGGCGTACGCAGCAGGGGTCCAGCTACTGGGCACAGCCGGTCCCCCGCAGCTGATCGGGCCCAATCAGCCCGCCGTACATGTACGGCGCTGGTCGGGAAGGGGTTAACATACAGTTCCATGTAAACAACATCACTTCCTCCCCCAGCCACCTTTAACATAGAGTCCCATGTAAATAACATCGCTTCCTCCAACAGCTGCCTATAAAATGCAGTCCCATGTAAATAACATCACCCCCTCCCCAGCCACCTCCAACATTCAGTCCCATGTAAATAACATCACTCTCTCACACAGCCGCCATCAGCATTCAGTCCCATGTAAATAACATCACCCCATTCCACTCCAACATACAGTCCCATGTAAATAACATCCCTCGGTTCAGCCCTAACATACAGTCCTAGTTAAATCACCATAACTCCCAGCATTACTCTGCCTCTCACACAGAGAAACTATCCCTTCACTTACCTCTCCTCATGTAGCAGAGCTCACCACAGCTTCTTCCCCAGGACTTCTCTTCACTGCTGAACACCCTCCTCTCCTGCACTGGTTACCTAATGGTGACATCATCACAGGTCCTTCTCAACCACTGCCTTCAGCACTTATCACATGGACTGTGATGTCATCACAGGTCCATCAGCTCTTGCAGTGTATTAGATTTGATTGTGTTTCTGTCCTGAGGAGGGCAATACAGTTGTATCTGTCTGGCAGGCAGTACATTTGGCATCTTGGACAAAACATCTGGGGCCCAGGCCCTGAATGTTTTAACCTAGCAACACCCTGGGTAAAAGCCATCCTCTTTTTAGCTACATCTTTTTAGCTACATCTTTTGTTGTTCTGTTTGCTTCAGAATTTGCTGGAATTTCATTGGACCCATTCTCCCCTCTACCCATGAAATGCTCCCCTTGCCATTGACTGCAACACAACCTCAAAGCATGATTGATCCAGACCCCATGCTTTATGGTTGGAGAGGAGTTCCTTTCATGGAATTCTGTGCCCTTTTTTCTCCAAACATACCTTTGCTCATTGTGGCCAGAGTTCTATTTCAACCTCTTCGGTCCACAGGACTTGTTCCCAAAATGCACCAGGCTTGTTTAGAGGTTCTTTTTCAAACTTCTGAATTTTGTGGTGAGGATGCAGGAGAGGTTATCTTCTGATGTCTCTTCCATGAAAGCCATATTTGTATAGGTGTTGCTGAACAGTAGAACAATGTACTGCCATTCCAGAGTCTGCTAAATCTTCCTTAAGGTCTTTTGCAGTTAAGCGGGAGGTTCTGACTTGCCTTTCTAGCAATCCTACAAGTAGCTGTCTCTGAAATATTTCTTAATCTTGAAGACCTTCTCTTGACCTCTACTGTTCTTTTTAACTGCCATTTCTTAATTACATTCCACATTGAGGAAATGGCAACCTGAAACTACTGTACCACAAAAGGTGCAAGCTGAAGGTTTTACCATGGCTCTCACAGTCCTGATGTGAACATCAAATCTGTGGATAAACCTCAAAAGAGCAGAGCATGCAAGATGGCACAAGAATCTCACAGAGCTGGAAGATTTTTGCAAGGAAGAATGGTTGAAAATCCCTCAAACTGAACTGAGAGGCTCTTGGCTGCCTACAAAAAGCATTTACAAGGTGTGATACTTGCCAAAGGTGGTGATACTAAGTACTAACCATGCAGGGCACCCAAACTTCATCTTTTCTTTTTTGTTATTTTGAAAATGTAAAAGATGAAAATACAAAATTGATTTTGCTTAAAACACAAAGGTAATGTGGAGATCATTTCATCTTCAACTTTTGCATGCCACTGTATGGACATTACAGAGAAGAATCTCTTAGTTTGAGAGCAGATATGAAAGCTTTGATGGACCCAACCAAGCCATCTAACTGTCTGCCTGATCATTCATAAGAATGAGCCTCCTACAATACTATATCCCCTGTAGTGGCCGTTGCAGGGGAAAATGTGTGATATCAACTGATCGATATGGATTTCAGAAGATCCATGGTGATCGACTGATTGCTTGAGCAGTTTCCTTTTAAAAGGAGGATTTCTTGGCTTACCAGTGTAGGTTCACTGGTCAAGGGGCAGCAGGTAGCAACACCATTGCCTCAATCAAGTATTGCAATATTGCATAAAAGCATCGTATTACACTTGCTGAATGTCTTGGGTTCTGTCCCCTCTGCCCAGTGGCATACATAGAGAAGAAAGGGCCCCATACCAAGGATCAAACCAGGCCCCCCACACAGGACAGAAGGGTTTCTGCCTAAACCCCTTTCAATAGCTCTTGGGCCATTTTTTTCACTACCTCGTTTGCTAAAAGTTGTTCTTTTAGAGGGTAGAGTCCTGACCAAGATTCCCCCCCAGTAGAAGAGATAATCCCAACTAAGACTGGGCCCCCTCTTGCCCTGGGCTCCATAGCAGTCGCATGGTCTGACACCATGGTAGTTACGCCCCTGCCTATGCCTCTTTTCACTAAGCCCCACCCCCTCATCTAGCATGTGAAAAAGAAATACCAGATATGTCAAAGTTTTTGATTTTTCAACCGACACATTAGTTAATCTAGGTCAAAATGTCTGAGACTGGAAATTTAAGATGGAAAAAATAAATAAATAAAAAAAGGTGAAAATGTTGGCATCCTGGTGGGGTTTCTGCATTTGATAAATGAACAGTGATATTGGATAATGGGGCACATTAGCACAATGTTAGCAGCTCTTATCTACAGGTTTAACTTGCAATTTTACAGGTTATTTGTAATGACGATAAAGTTGTTTTTTTACAAATTAAATTAGTAATCGGCATCTTCAGTGAATGAATTATCGCCCTGATGGCATGGCACCTTAAAAACAAGACAAATGCTCATGCTGCTGTAAATACTTGCTGGCATCAGCCTCTTGGTTTACTGTTCTCTCTGGATGTTCACAATTCTCCTTGTACCTGTACTGTCACCCTGCATTCCTTAGGCTGGGATGCCTATCCTAATGGGCTTCAGAACAGTGCCTGAGGGTGCATGGCTAGAGGGAGCCCATAGTCCCTTTGGTCATTTGGAGCACCATGTCATTTTTAGGCCTATATTAGAGATGACTGAATTTCTTGAAATTTGTTTTGTGTACAATTTCTTGAATTTTTTAATTTGATTTGTGTCAACAACGTTTCTATGCGAATTGAAGTTTCTCCAGTTGTCCTGAAAATAGTGTGTGTTGTGCTTTTTCCTGTAAGGAAGCCTCCAAAATGTGTCCTTTATGTCCCAGATGGTGATTAAATACACATGGTGATATGGGATAAAATTACAGTGGCTTGTTCGGACCAAGCGACCAAAAATTATGCCTCAGCAAGGGCAGATCCATGCCCCTTTTTTATACATACACACATTAAAGGGAGTCTGTCACCTGTTTTTCACCAATATAACTAAGAGCACTGCCCCACAGAAGATTGCAGACACATCCCAGACATACCTGTGTGCACTGTGTGTCTGTATTACATGTCACATCCCAGACATACCTGTGTGCACTGTGTGTCTGTATTACATGTCACATCCCAGACATACCTGTGTGCACTGTGTGTATTACATGTCACATCCCAGACATATCTGTGTGCACTGTGTGTCTGTATTACATGTCACATCCCAGACATTCCTGTGTGCACTGTGTGTCTGTATTACATGTCACATCCCAGACATACCTGTGTGCACTGTGTGTCTGTATTACATGTCACATCCCAGACATACCTGTGTGCACCGTGTGTCTGTATTACATGTCACATCCCAGACATACCTGTGTGTACTGTGTGTCTGTATTACATGTCACATCCCAGACATTCCTGTGTGCACTGTGTGTCTGTATTACATGTCACATCCCAGACATACCTGTGTGCACCGTGTGTCTGTATTACATGTCGCATCCCAGACATTCCTGTGTGCACTGTGTGTCTGTATTACATGTCACATCCCAGACATACCTGTGTGCACTGTGTGTCTGTATTACATGTCACATCCCAGACATACCTGTGTGCACCGTGTGTCTGTATTACATGTCACATCCCAGACATACCTGTGTGCACTGTGTGTGTATTACATGTCACATCCCAGACATACCTGTGTGCACTGTGTGTGTATTACATGTCTCATCCCAGACATACCTGTGTGCACTGTGTCTGTATTACATGTCCAGGAAAAGCACTTTTATTCTGCTGCAAAAGCTCCCAAGTGCCCAGCTCTGCTGCTGCAAGTGCCCAAAGCCAACCAGACTGAAGAGGGGAGGGCTGCTTTAGTTGCTTATATCTTGGGATTGGTAGCATGCTGACATTCCAAGCTTTCAAACGATTCCAGAATCACAGCATTATATCCACTATTTCAGATATATATATATATATATATATATATATATATATATATATACCGTATTTTTCGTTTTATAAGACGCACCCGAAGATAAGATGCACCCCAGATTTTAGAGTAGGAAAATGAGAAAAAAATATTTTTCATCAGACCTCACATCAGACCCCCCATAAATTTCAAAACATCACATCAGACCCCCATCAGACCTCAAATCAGCCCAGTGTGCACCCATCAGACCTCAGATCAGCCCAGTGTGTTCTCATCAGACCTCAAATCAGCCCAGTGTGCCCCCATCAGACCTCAGATCAGCCCAGTGTGTCCTCATCAGACCTCAAATCAGCCCAGTGTGCCCCCATCAGACCTCAGATCAGCCCAGTGTGTCCCCATCAGACCTCAGAACAGCCCAGTGTGCCCCCATCAGACCGCAGAACAGCCCAGTGTGCCCCCATCAGACCTATATCAGCCCAGTGTGCCCCCATCAGACCTATATCAGCCCAGTGTGCCCCCATCAGACCTCAGATCAGCCCAGTGTGTCCTCATCAGACCTCAGATCAGCTCAGTGTGCCCCCATCAGACCTAAGAACAGCCCAGTGTGCCCCCATCAGACCTCAGATCAGCCCACCCAGCCCCATAACAATAAAATAAAAAACCTCTCTTACCTGTCCTGCGCCGCGGCTCCGCTCCGGGTCTGGCACTCCTCTGGCTTCAAAGGCTGGCACTGCACTGTCACCTGACTGCATGTCAGCGTCAGGTCATAGTGTGCACACTACGTCCTGATGCTGTTTGGACAGTGCAGCGCCGGCCCGGGGAGCCAGAGGAGAGCCAGACCCGGAACGGAGCCGCGGCGCAGGACAGGTAAGAGAGGTTTTTATTTTATTGTAGGATAACAAATGTCAAGTGGCTCACTTATCCAAAAACCTGAAAAATGAGGTGCCACAGCCTAGAGATCTTACCCACAAGATCTTAGATGAGAATTGTGAAGTACAAATAAAAATAAAGAAGGGGTTGTGCACACTCTTATTTGGGAATCATTTAAAGTATATTTGTAAATAAAATGTAAATTTGTAAATAAAATGTAATGTAATAATAAATAAAAAATCACAATTAGGACAATACTGAAAAAGGTATAAAATATCACTAGAATAGTATAAAATATCACTGAAAAGCGATATTGTATACTTTTTCAGTGATATTTTATACTATTCTAGTGATATTTTATACCTTTTTCAGTATTGTCCTAATTGTGATTTTTATTTATTATTACATTACATTTTATTTACAAATTTACATTTTATTTACAAATATACTTTAAATGATTCCCAAATAAGAGTGTGCACAACCCCTTCTTTATTTTTGTTTTTATTTTATTGTTATGGGGCTGGGTGGGCTGATCTGAGGTCTGATCGGGGTGCCACAGCTAAAACATACAAGTGAGCGCTTCCATAACAGAAGCGCTCACTTGTATTCGCTTTATAAGACGCACTGCAATTTTCCCCCTACTTTTGGGGGGGGGAAAAGTGCGTCTTATAAAGCGAAAAATACGGTATATATATATATATATTAGCCATTAGAAATTGAGTCAGGAGTGAAAGCTGTTTTTACCTTTACTTTCAGCTGGGCACTTGGGGGCTGTATACTAGCAGAATAAAAGTAATTTTTCTAGACATAGAATAAAGACACAAATTGCACACAGGTATTTATGGAATGTGTATGCAATCTTCTATGGTGAAATAGTTATATTGGTGAAATTAGGTGACAGACTACCTTTAATGTCAGAAGAAACAGTGGCTTGTTCTGCACAAGCATCCAAAAATTTTACCTTAAAGGGGTTATTCCATGACTAATGTAAAAAATGAAAATCATACATCATATAGTACATGAAAGTCTCTTTCTAACAAAGCTAGAACCAGCCCTGTACCTCACATGGATCCAGAGATCTCCACATTCATTGCTCTGCTAGATGTATATCAAGCTGACAGCTCAAGGGGAGTGTATTTTCTGCTGCAGCTCAGGGGGCGTGTCTCAGCTCTCCCTATCACAACTCAGGAGGCGTGTCTCAGCTCTCCCTATCACAGCTCAGGAGTCAGTTGAAAGATGAAACTGAGCATGTGCGGCCATGTCAGTGAGCAGGTCAAAGAAATAAGAAAAAGAACAAACAGCTGGTGGCACTATACAGATACATTTTATTGAATATCTCAGTGGCTATGCTAAATTTTTAATTACATGCAATTACAAAAGTATTCAGATCCAGATGCTGGTTTGAAAACTGTAGAATATTTTTTGTGGAACAACCCCTTTAACAGAGGCTGAATGCCTTCCCGTATTTATACATGCAGAAGTGTTAATTGTCAGATGACAATTAATTGGGAGCAGCAGCAGAACAGTGTGGATATGGAAATGGTAGGATAGTGGTGGCATGTGGCAGCAATAGTAGTGGCAGCAGTAGCAGCACCGAACAGTCAAGGCAATAGATGTGTGTGGCTGTTTAGCGGTAGTAGTAATAGTGGTAGTGTTGGCTGTGTAGCGGTAGTGTTAGTGGCAGTAGGGGTAATGTTAGTGGCAGCAGGGAATAGCAGCTGTGGTGGTGGTTGCAGCAGCAGCCATACTGTATGTGAGCCAGTTTCATAGGTACAAATTTGCCCTTTAATTATCCCTAAAAAAACAACATACTGTATAATATATCAAAGTTATCAGTACAGAATGATGAGCACAAATAAAATGGTAACATAAGAGTAACACTATATGATTTTATAGAATGTGAGATCTACACATATAAAATGATTAGTGTTGAGCGAATCGAAGTCCACAAAATGGAATTCGATCCAAATTTCAGGTAAATTTTGACTCACTATGAAGCTGAATTTCCCCGGGCTTTGTGGTAGCGAATCAATTTTTTCTGAATGGCCATAAAAAATGTAAAAAATCATACTTACCGTGCCTCATCTGTTTGAGTGCGAAGAACCAGCCGCCACCATCTTGATTGAAGATCCCGCACTAACTCCCGTGCGCGTGACGTATGACGTAACCACGCCTGCCGACCTGATGATGTAATCACGGGCCGCGTGAGATTTTGTGCTGGTTCTACCATCAAGATAGCAGTGGCCTGCTCTTTGCGATCAAATGGATGAGGGTAAGTATGATTTTATTATTTTTTTAAATTTTACACTGTATTATTAATGTCGGATGCCGCAATCAGCTATGAGGGGTACAATGATGGGGAACAGCATAATCGCAGCTCCCTGTCATTGCACCCACCACTTACAAAGAAATGCACTTCAAGATGAAGTAATTTGTTACAAAGTGAATTGTTTTGTAAAATTCAGTGAAGCAGCCAAATTTTCCAATACGTCGCTAAAAATGACAAATAAATAAACCTGCACCGGTTACCAAAAAGTAGCCAAACTCACGTCGCTAGCCCAATAAATAAAAAAGGCAAAGTCTTCTAAAAAGCATCTGGTCATGAAGACCCTAGACCTGAACTGGTTAATACACTGATTACTGTAGTACTGCCCCCTATGGACAAACATTTTTATTTATTTATTTTTTAATGTATCTTGCAAGCTCAGATTTATTGCATTGTATGGCATCTATGATATCGCAGCTTCCATACAATATTTCTCTACTCAATTTCCTGTGATGTTTTTCTATTAAGCTGACATCCCGTATCATGGCTCAGATGCGGCCGCCCCTTCCTAATCTCTTTGCTCTTGGGCAACATTCACTCCTCTGCTTATTTTTTGAGCAGTCGTACCAGTTAGGGACCTGACACTTAAACTTTTTCCCATCTAGGATCATAACTCTGAGATACGGCACTTCTGGGACACCATTGTGCTCCGGAGCTGCGCCTCAAACTGCTTGACATAGATTACTTCTTTCTCTTCATCAGCTTTGTGGCTGGCAGGTAAGATATAACTCTGGAGCAGGCTGAGGAATTGACGAGGAAGGGACAAATATGTTCTAGGATCAGGAAGACAATGTGGCAGCAATCCAGATAACAATTGATCCGTCCTTCGCAAAGAGCCTATGATTCATCCGGGCAGTAGACAGTTCAGGTCGTCCCCATTAAAGGCATGAATCACATGACCTCCCCTGGTTTAACATGGCCGATAAAACAAATCGCTGAAGAAAGCAATGTTAATGCAAAGTCGCAAGCAGTCAGCTAAAAACATCCTTTCTATTGATATGCCAATTTAAAGGGAAAGATTTTTTTAAACTTCTTGAATGAAAGTACACCTAATAAAGGGGTTCTCCAGTTTCACAATGCCTTTTTCTTAAATCTACCCAAACACTACATATTTTTCTCCATCTGTATGTTATTCATGTCACTACTTTTCCACTACTTTCTCAGCATTACTGCATCCTGGCAGGATATTTACATGCAAAACTTCCTGTTTTCCTCAGTTTTTCTAACCAATCCCAGCATGCTTAGCTTTGGAATGATTCACTTGGCTTGCTCTACCTGCCACACTGTTCTGTCTGCAGTAGTCACATCCCCTACACCTGAAACATTACAGAGCAAAGTGCATTTGGTTTGGTTAGAAAACCTAACAGGAAGTTCTGCATGTAAACATCCTGCCAGGATGCAGTGATGCTGAGTACAGGGGAAGGAAAGTGCTGACATGAAATCAGGTATATGGGGCACAAATATGCAGTTTGTGGGATACTCTGGGCAGATAAAAACGGTCATTATGAAATCAGAGAACCTCTTTAAATTTAGAATCAATTGTAGTATTTTATGTACATTTACATTGATCAGCCATTGTCTTCATGAGGCAACCTCTTTAACTTAAAAAAGACTACCTGCTGTCGTGACTAGAGGCAGCCTAGGAGCTTACTGCATACTGTATTATTATTATTGATTTCAATGTATAAATAGTATGCAGTAAGTGTGTATATAAATATATATATATATATATATATATATATATATATATATATAGAGGGAGAGAGAGAGACAAACTCTTTCCGGCACAGAATGTAGCCATAAAAAATTACAAGGGGGAATTTATCATGCCCTGCGCTCAAGAATTCTGCTACAGGGGGATGTGGAGGATGGGAGTTGTTTGGACACTCCCTGGGCTTTGCAGTGATAGGAAGAGCACACCTTTCATTCTCTTCAGGGCACACCCTGGTTCTGGGGTTTTCTTGCCTGCTGGTTGTTTGGGGTGCTCTTGATAGTGTTGACTTGCGAGGTGCAAGGCAGGGTCTCTTGGCAGTTAAAGATAATGTTGGTGCATGAAATAATGAGGCCAAGTTAACTGAAGAATGGTTCTTTACTGAAGAATTAAGTTCAGATGCATCAGTTCTCAGCATGCCTGGACTGGCAGTTCTTACACAATGTGCAAATTCCCCAAATCTCACAGGCTACCCAGGGGTGCAACACTTCTCACTATGCAACCACAAGACAGACCCCAGCATCAGACTAAGTACTGCAAAATTTTCATAGGTAACTATACCCACAATTAATGTTTTCACAGTGTCCTAAGCAGAATATAGATCATTACCAACTTCCACAGTGTGCTTGTAAAGTATGTCCAGGCACCATATGACTTAAATCTCCTGAACATTCAGCCATAAAAAACTACAAAAATCCTGTTCAGACAGCTTTTCTCCACAGTGCATCTACACACACCTCCTCTCAACACTGGCTAACTTTGTAAAGTTTTTTTTTTGCTCTTTTCTTCACTTTTCTCTACATTTTTGCCTCTCTGTCTCATTCACACTCTAGGGCTGTGTTTTAGCTGCCTTCTATTCTCTCACAGTCTAAACACTCACTCACTGCTCTGATCTAGCTCCTCTCTATGGGAAGAGATGCATAGCCCGACCTATGATCTGGTTTTTATGGCTTCTTAAAACTATACTGCCCTTTACACAGGAAAGCACATAAATACATAAGAAGACACATGGTTAACCCTTTTGCCATGTATAGATAATGCACATAAAACCCTTTTATCGACCACTGTCGTAGCAGTAGGACATTGCAAATGCATAAATATTTAGTGACTGTTTGCATTTTTACATCACTCACTCCAGTTTGAAAAGTTGGTGAGAAAGTAGGTATGGTTAAAGGGGTTGGCCACTTTCTGGTTACTGTTGACCAATTTGTTTGTGAGATGATCATATGGCTTTTCCTAATATAGTCTTTTTTAAACTTAGCCACTATTTTCTATATTTTTTAAGATATGTTTACTTGTTTACAGAGTCTTTTGTGCTGTCAACACAGAGGTCCTGTCCATAAGATGGCCGCTGATGGAGAGTCATGTGACCAGGAAAATCACCTCCATGTGATGTCACCTTCATTCAAACACACTGCACCTTCACTAAACTCCCAAAAGAACAAGTGCAGATGGCAGGTGCAGTGTGTTTGACTGGAGGAAACCTTACATGGAGGGGGTTTGCCTGGTCACATGACCCTCTATCAGTGGCCATCTTATGGTCAGGACCTCTGTGTAGAAAGCTCAAAAGACTTTGTATACAAGGGAGAATATCTTATAAAATATAGAAAATAGTGTAGGATTTCAAAAAAAGTATATTACTATATTAGTAAGTGCCATAACATCATCTCACAAACACATTCAGTCAGTGGCCAACTCCTTTAATTATGTTACTTTTTGTCATTCCAGATTTATTACTGCAGCTGTTCTAAAAAGTCACACAAAAGGAGTTGCAAATTCACTCCATTAGGACAAAAGGGGGCATTTATCACGAGGGTAAGTTTTTCAGGAGTCTGCATTGCTGAAATTTGCGCAGAATTTATCAAATATTGTAAGATGATTGATCAATTTTGTGTATATTTAGGTCTAAGTGGGTAATGTATCACATGTGCTGCGCCAGAAAACTGGAGAGATTTTGCCTGTTATGTCGGGGGAGTAGGCATTGGCACTAGATTTACGGTGTATTTGTTCTATTTTAGGCTGGTTTTTGCCATGTTTGGCAATTTGCATTTTCTAAGGCCTCATGCAAACCGCCGTTCCGTGCATTTGGAACCACAATTTGTGGTCTCCGATGCACGGGCAACTTCCGTGCGGCTACCGTGACTGATCCAGACCCATTCGACATAAAGATCAGAGCTATGCATCTCTTTCCATTTGCAGAACTTAGTCTGATGCTGGGGTTTGTCTTGTGGTAGCTAGATCAGAGCAGTAAGTGAGCGTTTAGACTGAGAGAGAAGGAGGCAGCTAGAACACAGCCCCTAGAGTGTGAATCTAGGCAAAAATGTGGAGAAAAGAGCTAAAGAGAACTTTATAAAGTATGCCAGTGTTGAGAGGAGGTGCGTGTAGATGCATTGTGGAGAAAAGCTGTCTGAACAGGATTTTTGGAGTCTTCATGGCTGAATGTTCAGGAGATTTAAAGGGAACCTGTCAGCTCCGAAACACCTTCTGAACTAGAGTAAGCGGTGTACAGTGTAAGTGATGCTGAATCCGATTATGTAAGTTTTATCTTCATACTCACTTCCATTCCAACGCTGTGCTCCCACAAATCGGGTGTAAAATACATTGAGAGGACTCTTCTTTGAGTCCTCTCCATTATGTGAGTGAGCACTGGAGTCCACTGAGTGCATTTCACTGCTGGTTTGTCAGAGCACAGAGTCAGAATGGATGTGAGTATGAAGATAAAACTTACATAGCCGGACTCAACATCACTTACACCACTTACTCTAGTTTGGAGGGTGTTTCAGAGCTGACAGGTTCCCTTTAAGTCATACTGTATGGTGCCTGGACATACTTTACAAGCACACCATGGAAGTTGCTAAAGATCTACATTCTGCTGGGGACACTGTTAAAACAATCATTGTGGGTACAGTGACTTGTGAAAAATTTGAAGAACTTAATCTGATACTGGGGTCCGTCTTGTGGTTGCATAATGAGAAGTGTTGCAGCCCTGTTTCTCGATGCTTAGGCTTGAGAGAAAAGTGCAGTGTGAGAAAAATTGCTTCAGAAAAAAACCTAGATCGGTTAGCTACTACTGCAGCTATGTAACCTGTGAGATTTGGGGAATTTACACATTGTGTAAGAACTGCCACTCCTGGCATGCTGAGAACTGATGCATCTGAACTTAATTCTTCATAGTGCTTCTGTGGGGTTTCGTGCCTCCGTACCGCAGCTGTGATGTGGGGAGCACATGGCCGGTGCCCGCATATTGTGGACCCACTGTTTGCAGGCCGCGATACGGCCATGGCCGGGCAACGGCCATGGGCCTAACGGGCAGGCAGATGTTTTGCGGTTGGACCTATATTTTTTGCCAGATTTTTTATCATTGTGACTTTTTGGCAAAAGAAACACAAAAAAGTCCCTTTGTAATAAATATAATTAGACTTTAGACTGAAAAATCCGTAGGTATTTCTTGCAAACAAAATTTTACAAATGTCATGCAACGTTTTGTAAATTTGTTGCAAAAACCAAGTGGCTTAAGACTTGCTGTTTATTTTTATTCTTATTGTTTTGTCCTGCTCACTGAGATGGCCGCACATGCTCAGTTTCATCCTTTACCTACCTCCTGAGCTGTGTTAGGGAGGGCATTGACACGCCTCCTGAGCTGTGATAGGGAGAGCTGAGACACGCCTCCTGAGCTGTGATAGGGAGAGCTGAGACACGCCCCCTGAGCTGTGATAGGAGAGCTGAGACACGCCCCCTGAGCTGCAGCAGAAAAGACACTCCCCTTGAGATGTCAGCTTGATATAAATCTAGCAGAACAATGAATGTGGAGATCTCTGGATCCATGCGAGGTACAGGGCTGGTTCTAGCTTTGTTAGAAAGAGATTGTCATGGAGAATATGATGTCTGATTTTCTTTTTCTTTTACATTAGTCAGGGGATAACCCCTTTAACTTAGGTTGACTAATCACGGGGTCCCTCTTTTCAAAATTGGAATGAATGATGTAAAAACGCAAACTGTTGCAAAAATGTTGTTGCAGATACGCGCAAAAAGTTGCGCGTATCTGCAAGCCAGAAATCTGGAGTGGAGGCCATGATTGAACTGCTATACCCCCCCCCAAGTCTAATTTTAAAGGTGCACTAAATTTAAGAAATAACCTGTGACTTCTGATAAATTTGGCACAAAATGCACGACGCAGACTCAAACAGAAGTGAATATTCCCCTCATGAGTGTTAAGAGGAGGAAATTGACTTCATGCTTGGTGTGAATTTCAGCTCATGTCGTTCACGTTAGCTTGGCGTTTGCACAGAGGAGAGACAAGTGAGAGCGTAATCTCATTTCATCGTGAGCTTCATGTTAGCTAAGAATGAATCTCCGGTAATCCCACCGTGATTAATCCAATTGTATAAGGATCAACACGAGCTAATAAAACCTCGGGGAAAGTATGCTGCTTAGGAAATAAAAAGAAACAAATAGCCGAGCCTGTCCTACAAATCAGCGGGAATGTACGCGCTCCGCTGTGTGCAAATAATTAAAAGTTGTTACCGATATTTCCCTCATCGCACTTCTAAATCATAAATTGTTTTGTTGTTAAAAGCGTTATGAAGCTAACTGCTCGGAGGTCTACATAAAATTACAATGGAAGAAAATATTTATAATGATGCTATCCCTTTGATCAGCATTTGTTCTATTTTCTATCATCAGTATACAAAAAACTTCTGTAGCTACCTGGAGACCATCAGTAAGCTGCTCATAACATATCTATTAAACTTATCATGTGTCTCACTTAGTAGTTTCAGTGTGCAATCCTAAGTCCTACTGAGAATGGGTTGAGTCTAAATGGCATATCATCGATATTCTGTTTGGCATGATAAAAAAAACCTCCCGTACCAACCAGGAGACCATCAGCAAGCTGCTGATAACATATCTATTATTTATATTATGTGTTTCTATTTAGTAGTTTGTATAATGGTGTCCTGCTGAGAATGGGTGGTGGGTCTGACCTGTCTATCTTCTGTTTGACATAACAAAAAAAAACTCTTGTAGCTACCTGGACACAATCAGCAAGTAGAGATGAGCTAATCATCCAAAATTTGCTTTGCCGAATATTCGTCGAAGTTTTCACAAGATTCGAACGAATATGAATCTATTTGACGAAGCTGCATACAAATTATACCTTATTATGTGGTGTTTTGTGAACATTTGCACACTAATAATGAACGTACACTTGTTAAAGGTACACAACGTATGTGAACACATACGCATGAGCGTACAAAAGTGCGTACGAGTCCTTAGCGTACTATTGTTTTTTTCCAGTTCTGAGGGGGGCGTATCTACATCATTTTCCCGCCATACGCAGAATGCGTAAATTTACTTACGTTTCATACGTATCTTACGTATAGTTAGCAGTCAAATTTTTGAGTACGTTTACTAATAATACGAAGCGAATCTGACAAAATTCGGATTCGCTTCGGAGAACAAAATTTCCAAGATTCGATACGAATCTACAAAGCGGCGAATAGATTCGCTCATCTCTATCATCAAGCTATCTATTATTTATTTCATGTGTATCTATTTAGTAGTATGAGTGTATAATGGTGTCCTACTGAGAATCGTTTGTGATTCTGATTGGTATATTGTCTATCTTCTGTTTGGTAAAAAAAAAACTCCTGTAGCTACCTGGAGAGCATCAGCAAGCTGCCGATAACATATCTATTATTCATAGCATGTGTTTCTATTTAATACTTTGAGTGTATAGTAGTGTCCTGCTGAGAATGGGCTGTGAATCTGATTGGCCTATTGTCTGTGTAGCATAAAAAAGAAAACTCCTATACTGTAAATACCAGGATACAATCAGTAAGCTGCCAATAACACAACTAGTATTCTTATGTGCAACTCTTATAGCATTATATGCGATCCCAGTCAGTGCCGGAGTCCAGCCCTGTAGATGCGTTGCGGGAGACATGCGAGTCTCCAGCTCGTGTAAAAGGGGCATTAGTACTTTCAGAATATAATGGGTTCTCTGTCTTTTGTGTATTGTAAAAATAAAAATCCTGTGACTACCTGGAGACCATCAGTAAGCTGCTGATCACACAGCCAATGTTCTTCTGTGCAGCTATTTATTTGGGGGAACAATGGCCGGGCTGGGGACTGGTAACATCTGGGTAATGGCCACATCATTATATATTCCACAACACATTATTACATAGGAGCCACCAGCCAAAGAATCCACTCAGGGTTTTTCTCCTCCACTACGGCCAGGGCTTGGTAGAGGATGATGGGGGCGGTATTAGGAGAAGAAGAGATTGACTACTCACTGTTTTTGGCTCCTCTCTTGTCCGCTCGGGGGGTAACTTCCCTCCCTGATCCGGGGAAAGTCACTGTCCATAAAAGAAGGAAGAGAAATAAAGACATGAAATCCATAATGGCTGCTAATGAACCTCAAGATTGTCACCTGAGAAAGAGACAGAAGACTAGAAGCCTGAAGAACCCTCCCAGTGATCACGTCTATTACCTGATGGTGTCACTGTGGGCTTCCCCTCAGTACAAAATAGGCAAAATACAAAAAACAGTAGAGCAACGCTCCAAAAATCCATCATCTCCAACTACTAATCCTCTAAAGACTCCAAAGCGTCCCCAACACATAGAACACCTGACACTGCATTGTGATGTCACAGAGCATTAGAGCTGTGCTGTCTAGGGGCGGGGCAGTAGGTTGGTACTGCTGATGTCATCAGACATATGACCTGAATAACAGGCAGTACTGTATATTGGAGAATAATATTTATAGCGAGGTTCCATCTCTTGTTAACTTTCCGAGAAGTCATATAGACATGGAATATGTTATACCATTCGCTTATAGTCAATATTCAATATTTTTTTTGCAATTCTTAATATTTCCAAAATGTTCTGCTCATTAATTTCCTAATTTCTTTTCTTAGCTGGACTTTTAGTAATAATACATTTAATAGCAAACAATACATGTTCACAAGTGCATATCCATAAAGCAAGCATACAGAAAAATAATAAAAATATGGCTGCACAACATTTGACGCCTGGTAGATGGGCCCGACACACATTTGATCAAAAATGTGCGCAAAGAGCTTCTATTTTTCAATTTTCATTTCTAGTAGGTATAATACCACTTTAATTTAGAATGATCCCCGTTCTTTAGTTCTATTGTTTGCGTGTGAAATGTTGTGCAGCCATATTTTTATTATTTTTCTGTATGCTTGCTTTGAGAATAGGCACTTGTGAACATGTATTGCTAGTCTAAATTTTCTTGTAGTACTTTATTATAATCATGTTATTGCTTGCTTCCCTTTTTTAATTGATCATGAACCTCTTCTCATTATTTTTATCATGAGCTGCACTTTGAGAGTTTACTTGATATATACCATATTTTTCTGACTATAAGACGCAGGGGAAAAGTTTCAGTTAATCTTACAGTCTGAATGCTAATGACTGCCTCCGTTATAGAAGCAGTCATCAGTATGCCAGAGGCACGGGGAGGTGAGGGCAGCGCTGTGCTGACTGTACTCAATGTCCCTGTTCTTCTTCCGAGTCCTGACCGCATACAGTGTCAGGCAGTAGTGCACGTAGGAGCGCACTATGACCTGATATTGTGCAACGTCAAGTTACAGTGCAGCACAGGCCGGAAGAAGACCAGGGAGTGGTGAGTGAGTGGCACCGTCATCGAGAGCAAGCGAGGTAAGTTTATTTATATGTTTATTTTTTAGCGTCTGATCTGAGGTCTTAAAGGGGTTTTCAGGGCTTTTAATATTGATGACCTATCCTCGGGATCGGTGGTAAAGCTTTTAGTTTTTCAAGGAATAGCATTGAGAATGAATGATTTTGCTTTTTTAGTTAATGGTGTGAGAATTTTTTCCATGAAAATTGAAATCTGGGCTAGTATGGAGTCAGTAGATGCAACAATGGGGCAGCCGGGTGGTTTTGGGAGAGATATGTGGATTTTGGGTAATATGTATATGACTGAAGTGATAGGATGGTGGTTAATGAGGAAATCTGCTGTTTTTTTGTCTATAGTGTTCTGTGTTAGGTATTTGTTCTGTATTAGATATGTAATGTAGTTTGTCCGAATGTTGGGTGTGCGATTTTCCTTTAAGATTTCAAATGTTTTTGTGTCAACTAGCTGCCATTCAGGATATCCTCCTGTGGTCATTCCAAGCTCTTTTCATAGTTCAGCCAAGGAGGTTATTGTATGCTCCAGTCCCAGACATTCTAATGGGGGAGATATCTGGCGATATACCATAGGTGGCTGCTAGATACCCTGAAGAGCATGCTGTGTAGCTCTGGCAGTGTGTGGCAATGTTATCTTGTTGGACCACCACGTCTCCTGACTGAGTCAAACAAGGCAGTGGGACTGGTTCCATGATGTCCTGGACATACTGAAGACTGGTCAATGTTCTTTCTATGAACACCAGATGGGAACGGCCATGGTAGCTAATGACGCCTCACACCATGACACCTGGTGTTGGTCCTGTGTGTCTCCACACCAGGTATGATGTCAGCAGGCGCTCTCCAGCCATCCCGCAAACTCTAATGCGGCCATCGTTAGATAGATAATTGCTTATATATTAATACATGACCACAGCATAGGGAAAAATATGAAAGAAAAAGACAAAAAACACAGAGAAAACCCTTTGGCTTTCTACGGCTTTACCAGAATTTAAATCCTGGGTCTGGAATGAATCCATCAGATCACCTTCACCCTTTTTCATTAGGCCTACACGGTGCTGGCTCTGTTCCCGAGCTGAAAATGAGTTTTTGACGTGCTTGGTAGGTTTAGGGTCATTTATTTACCGGCATTCAGCTATCGAAGCGACTGGTACTGTACATGAGACAAACAGATGCCAATTCTGCTGACACGCACCACAGAGGACACATCGATATGCAGCGTACGTTTCCCTCTAGTATGTAAGCAGGCTATCCATAACTGGCTGGAGGTAGAAGCCAGACGAATTACGAATCATAGAATCATGGTGCGAAAACCAACCTGACTAACCAGGCCTGCATCCTGTGGCTTTCCAGCAGTCATGAAACTATGAAGTATGCTGGGAGTTGTAGTTTTGCAACAGCTGGAGAGCCATCAGTTGAAAACCCTGTACAATGGCATGAACATTAAGCCAGACACTTCAATACCATAGTTGCCAACAGTCCTGAATTTGCAAGATTGTCGCTAATTTTCAGACACAGTACCTGCAAATTGGGACTTTCCCATGCCAAAAATAGGTGGGGATTAAATAATTCCTGCCCAGAAATGGGCAGTCCTGCACGGTTTGGGGTCATTCCCAAGGGCAGGTCCTATTAATCCTGCATTTACCAAAGTTGCTATGTATGCACTACAAGGCCACCATCAGGGCAGTACAGGTGGTACTGCTGTAATGACGTACCTGACAACTCTCTTGCAGATTGGGTAGACCTCCCACCCCCCGGAATAGTTGTCAAATCTTTCTGGGAGTGCCTGTCCGACACCTCTTGGAAAGCAGCCCTCCATGAACTTTAACTGCGCATGATCACACTCAGCCCAGTGCGCAAACACACACTGAGAGGGCGGCACCATGGCAAAGAAAGAGAGTGCGTCCCATAAAATGGGGTGGTGAAGAAAAAAGGGCATGCCCCAAACACACATCTTTGCCCCACACACCACACTCTCAGACCTTCTGGAAGTCAAGTTATTAAAGTTGCCAAGTATATCTCATACTTACCAAGATTTCTGTTAGTAAACTCTGCACCTTCAACCTCCAAATCTGCGCTGGACAGCTATATTAAATAGGTAATAGTGGGCAAATCTGGTTCTCAACATGGTGCCCTAAAATTTACATACTGTAAGCGTAACGGCATAGGCCCCAGTTAGTATGTTGTTCCCTCTCCCACCACGAACTAAATACAGGGCATCAGCTTCCTCAAGTGCCCACCCAATGTATGCAGTAGCAAGAACTCCTGACCATATGGTGCCCAGACATTTTTGATGGTATGTCTGCACCGCTATCCCAGGATAGTGCCCTGGAGTAAGGGTACTTTGGACTATGGACTTTTGTGGACATTTTCCCCTATTGCTACTAAGCAAAGCCATCAACTCACTACTTTATTGCACTTGGAAGGGTTAAATTGAACTGTAATTTATGCGTTGTTTACACTTATACTGTTTTATATTGTTGAACTGCGTTTATATGTTTATTTTAATTACGGTTGAGCGAACCGGGTTACGGTTATAGAGGAGAGACAAAGTAAGTCTCGCAATATTTTCTGAAACTTCTGAAAGACCTCTGTGGAGGCAATTCATTTTACAGTAGGACGGAGCCCATATTCTTAACATAGTTTTTAAAAGAATCGGGTTCAGATACAGCAATCCAAACCCAATTCGCTCAAACCTAATGTAATATATTGTGTTCATTTGCACTGTTGCAGTGTCCCACTTGGCGTGTGAAAGGAACACTACAAACTGTATTTCATATAGCCATGTCATCCCATGTCATCTTATCATTATGTATGCTGCTAAAATAATGTTTGCGATGTATAGGAAAAACCTTAATGGCTGAGTGTTGTAATAATCCTAACCACCACTAGATGGTGCTGTCATGCCTTTGTATATAAAGCCTAGTAACAGGAAGTTAGACAGGAGATAGGATAAGTGAGATATGAGTGAAGAGTAAGCAGTTGAGAGGAGAAGTAACTCAAGTTAAGTGCAGGAGGAGAGTAGGAGCAGTCATCCAGCTTGAGGCTGCCATTTTCCCTTGCTCTGGCCAAGTCAGGATTCCAAGATGGCATTTACGATTTCTAAGCCGCTAGTATCTGAGCAACTAACTGGATAAAGCGAGCCTGACTGAGGTGAACACCATTCAAATGGTTATTGGACTTTGTCAGCACTGACGTGATCAGGAGAAGCTTAATGCACCTGGACACGGACTTTACAACCAGGTACAAGTTGTATTTTTCCCCACTGAGAACCCTCAGGGTAGTGAGGATATTCATAGAGAAAGTAACAGCATCCGTGGGAGTAATGTATCTGAAAATACTAATTCCTGCCATGGCGGATAGCTGCCTTGAAATATCATAAAGATATACTATAATCATCCAGAGCTAGTACTAGCGCAAGTGGATTTGACATGCTAAGAAGGAAAGGAGTGTAACAGATTTAAAGCAAAGTAATACTTTATTGAAATACCAACTTAAAAAGGAATTATTACAACACCAGCAATTGAGTGATCGTATTGGAGGAGTGATTGACAGAACTGAAATAACTGTAAACTGCATTCAGGAGAACTGCCTCAGGGCAAAAGTAAAAGTTCCTTGTTCATCCCAAAAACTGACTCCTCATCATTACAAAGGGTGTGTCTACCTTTAAAAAGACACTGGCGTCACGAAACACCAGGGCCCAGCCGTCCGACACGGTCAAACTCAACATCCAGGGCACCTCACCTGACCATCCTGGAGCCCTGCGTACGGAGCGTGCCCCGAGGGAAGTCGTGTCCACCCTCCACACAACTGCACACTGCCCAGGGAAGATTCAACCAACCGTGAGTAGAACCACCGGCTACACCGTGTACACTGTGACAACCTATCTACCATCTCACTCACATATCCCTGCGGCTGGTGGCTGCACTGTTATTGCACTACATCTGCACTGTTGAAAGCCAGCTAAGACTACGTTCACATCAGCGCTATCACTTTCCATTCTTCTGCTCCATTACGGGAGCAGAAGAACAAAAAAAATGGAAGTGCCAGATTCAGCACATAACTGACACAAACGGAAACTCCCATTGGCTATAATCCGTTCGGGAGAACATTTCTTTTAGCAGAGAAAAAAGTTCTGCATGCAGGATCAGCTGTTTGAAGTGGAGGCTTGCGCCGTGCCAGCGCTGCCTCCTCTTCATTGTTTACCTGCTTGTTTACCTAATTACACCCAAGCCATCCTATTCATTTCAATGAGACGGTTCGTTCCCATACACTTGCATAGGAACAAGCCGTCCCATTTAAATGAATGGGGTGGTTCGATGTAATTACACCTCCTCACCGCTACTGATGTTACGGCGAGCAGATAAACAATGCCTCCTCTTCAAACAGCTGATCAGCAGGGGTGCTGGGTGCTCCAGAGGATAGGTCATCAATAAATATAACTCGGATAACCCCTTTAACTCAGTGAGGGATGCTTCATTAGGAGCCCCCAATGCAGATGTGAACAGACCTTATTATACTGAAAGACTTTATGGCTTTCCACCTATGCAAAGCTTTGGAGGGAAAAAAATAAATAGACACAATGACCTTCCGACTGGTTTATGGTTGAAGACTTGTTTATGTCTGGGAAAATTGCTTAGTCATTCCCATAGACTGGCACTGAAGCTCTATACAAGTCTATGACTTTAGACTATGTCTAAAATTGTGACATTGTTTGCGTTTAGGGTGTGTTTCTCCACCCCTCCCACTACAAGGTTCTAAAAACTAGAAACTGTTTATAAGGAGAGCAGTCAGAGCCCCTAGTTGTCCCAGATAGGGACCAGACTACTGAGTGACCAGAAGAAGATGCTGATACGGGGATACTCTGCCACTTATCCTAGGTTCAGCCCCGTGACCAGGGAGCAAGCCAGACAACTGAGCCACAAACCCTGGTCCTACCAGCCTCTGGCCAGGATGATGGCCTTTTGAGAGAGAGGGACAGCTATCTCAGGCCTTTCCTCAGCACAGAACCTTCATCTACCAGGGAGGAGCCTGTAGAAGCCAGCTCAGTGCACTGCCTGTATTGTATTGCACTTGAATTCCTCCAGTAAAGAAGCACCCTGGTTTACTGCAGACCCTGACTCTCTGGACTTATTTCCCATTGGGGTGCACCACGACTTACCATCCCTTCCGGAGAGCAGCAACATGTGGTAACGCCTAAACTGTGTCTGGGGCCACCCTAAATCCGACCACTGCATAATCAATGCAAATAAATAACAAATGGAGTCACATGGACAGATTTGGGGGGAGAAAGAGGACAAACCCTTTAATAAACCGTGCAACAGGAGACTGCAGCGGGCGCGGCTTTGACATTTACCTAATCTAAACTCTGTCTCTATGGCAGCACCGTACCCTCTAGAACAGGCCAGAATTTTAACAACCGGACTTCAAGGGCAGTCGATATTCCCTGAAGGGTGCTTATTTAGTATTTAGTGTTGCAGGGTTGTTAATCTTGCTGTTCTAATGCAGCGCTGCACGCTGTGAACTGTCACTCATGAATAAGGAAGCCGCTCGACAATCCCCCAGGAGCGCGTGCTGAAAGTTCACATTCTCTTCCAATTTTTAACATTTTGCTTAGATCCTCCGCACGGTGCAATTTGTTAATAGCTCATTTACAGCAGCCGTAGGTAAGCATGTCATGAAGATGGGCTGAGACGTCTCCTCCATCGCCCTCACATACTAACACATCATGCCGCTGCTGAATATGACAGCGCTAATGCTTTCCGCATTTTCGTTCTCTGGGAACTTTTTTTTTTTTTTAGCATAAGATTTGGAATTCTATGACTATGTATATTTTAGGGAGCCATTTACATTTTAGATACATGTTTACTGCTTTGGGAGGTTTATGGAAACTAGAGCAGCGCTTTATTGCTGATCCTGTTTTCTCACTATACGTGGAAGCATTACATGTTTTATTCTAGTGTGATAGGAATGAGGATGCGCTGTTCTGTCGGTCCTAATTGGCGCCATAAAAAAATACATTCAAGTCAGGGATCAACAAAGAATTACGGATGTAGCACAGGTAACACTCAAACTCTTAACTCAAATTTCTTAAAGGGGTATTCTCATCTCAGACAATGGGGGGATATCGCTAGGATATGCCCCCATTGTCTGATCGGTGCGGGTCCCACTGGGACCTGCACCTATATGAAGAACGGAGCGGGTAAGGTGGCGCAGCTGCCTTCCATTCATTTTCTATGGGACTGCACCTATATTGGTAACGGAGCCCCGCACAGTGGTGGCTGGAGGACTCTGATCCGGCCACCACCAAGCGCTCCCCATAGAAGTGAATGGGAGAGTACCGCGCATGACCGTCCACCGCTCCCATTCATTTCTATGGGCCCGACGGAAATAACTGAGCCAGTGTTAAGTTATTTTCGGTGGCCCCAAAGAAAATTAATGCAGTGCGCCTGTCACGCTCTGGTGTGGAGGGAATTGCCACACCAAGCGTAAGAGGGAAAGGAAAAGACCAAACAAGGGAAACGGTCACCTCCTGCAGGGAACCCTGAAACTAGGCCCTGACTGACTACCAGTATGAACAGGCCTTAGTGGTAGGAGAGTTCATACATAGGAACCTAATAACAAACTCACCCTATAGAACCCTGCAGCTAGTGACAGGGGAAAGAGTCAACCCGTTCCTCCAAGAGGATGGACAAACAGGAGACTCCAGAAGGCAAAACCACAACAGGGAAAAGTAGGATAAACACTATAGGGAAAATGGCACTTATCTTAAAAATATTGCAGCAACCGGATCTCAGCCGAGAAAAACACCACACACAACTAAGTCAGCAGAAAGTATAAACCGCAAGGAATACTGGGAGAGGAAGGGATAAATATGGGAAAGATAATCACCACACCCGCAACAGCTGAGGGGAAGGGGTGTGGTAAACAGCAACCAAACCAAGAGGAAAACATGTCAAATTATGTCACTTTTAAAAGCCTAGCCGAACGCCTGCAACCTGATGCAGACACGTTCGTGACAGCGCCCTCCACCACTTTCGAGGCTCCGTTCTCAATATAGGTGCAGGTCCCAGAGGTGGGACCCGCACCTATCAGATAATGGGGACATATCCTAGCGATTTAGTTTATGAATGAATTTCTAACTGAGTGTTATCAGTTGGGG
>ONZH01019802.1:0-39309 GCA_900303285.1 Rhinella marina | reverse complement strand
GAGCCAAGAGGTGAGACCTCTTAAAAAATTATGTGGAGGCCCAAGAGGTGAGACCTGTTAAACATTTTGTGGAGGCCCAAGAGGTTGAGATTTTTGTGGAGGCCCAAGAGGTGAGACCTCTAAGAAGACCTGTTATGTGGAGGCCCAAGAGGTGACACCTTTAAACATTTTGTGGAGGCCCAAGAGGTGAGCCATAAATATATAAATTTTTCTTATTTACGGAGCAATTCTACGGCGGTTAAGGAGGAGGAGGAGGAGGTGGAGGAGGAAATGGCACTTCATACAGATGGCACTTCACTTTTGGCTGCTTTCCACTGTTGGAGAAGCAAAGTCCGGGTCAATCCACTTGCTGTTCATTTTGATTAGCGTCAGCCTGTCGCACTGTCGGTTGACAGGCGGCTGCGCTTATCGGTTATAATGCCCCCGGCTGCGCTGAACACCCTTTCTGATAGCACGCTGGCGGCAGGGCAGGCAAGCACCTCCAAGGCGTACAGGGACAGTTCCAGCCACGTGTCCAACTTGGAGACCCAGTAAGTGTAGGACGCCGAGGGATCGGGGAGGACAGGGTTACGGTCTGCCAGGTACTCCCGCAACATCCGCCGATACTTGTCCCTCCTGCTGATAGCGGGCCCCGCAGTGATGGAAGTTGCACGAGGGGGTGCCATGAACGTGTCCCACACCTTGGAGAGTGTTCCCCTGGTGGCTGTGGGCCTGATAGATGTTGTGGGACTCTGGGAGACCCTCTCCTCTCTGCCGCCAGCGATGGTGGGTGGGAAAATCTCCATCATGTTCTGCACGAGTTCCCTCTGGTATTCCAGCAATCGATTTGTCCTCTCCTCTACCGGAATAAAAGAGGAGACGTTATCTTTATACCGGGGGTCCAGGAGTGCGAAGACCCAGTACAGTTTGTTCTCCACTATCCGGACAACACGTGTGTCCCGGGAAAAGCAGCCCAGCATGAAGTCAGCCATGTGTGCCAGACTCTGAATAGGCATGACGTCACTGCCCCCACCAGAAGGATCACTTGCCATTTCCTCCTCTTCCTCTTCCGCCTCCTCTCCGCCCCATCCGCGCTGAACCAATGGGACGCACACAGCCTGACTGCTACCCTCGCCGCCAGCATCCTCCTCCTCTTCCACAGCCACCTCCACGTCGTCCTCCTCCTCCTCATCCTCATCCTCCTGCAACTGCCACCGTGAAGCAGACAAAAGTGTGGTCTGACTGTGTAGCTCCGTTGCGTCTCCTCCTACCCCCGTCTCCTCTGCGTGCAATGCGTTCTCCCTTATTGCGATGAGGGATTCTTTAAGGACGCATAGGAGCGGGATGGTTACGCTCACTATAGCGTCCTCGCTGCTGACCTTCTTGGTGGAGTCCTCAAAGATACGCAGTACATCGCATATGTCTGCCATCCATGGCCACTCGTGGTTGGCAAACTGAGGGAGCTGAGTTATAGGCACGCGTGGATTCATAATCTGGTACTCCATCAATGCTCTCTGCTGCTCACACACCCTGGCCAACATGGAATAGGTGGAATTCCAGCAAGTCGGCAGGTCACACAACAGCCGATGTTCAGGCAAATGGAGGCGTTGCTGGAGTTTTTTTAAGCTAGCAGCAGCTACAGTTGACTTCCGAAAGTGAGCGCACAAGCGCCGCACTTTCACCAGTAGCTCTGCCAGGTTGGGGTAAGTCTTTAGAAATTTTTGGACTACCAGATTAAAAACGTGGGCCAGGCATGGTACGTGATTGAGTTCGGCAAGCTCCAGAGCCGCCACCAGGTTACGGCCGTTATCGCACACGACCATGCCTGGTCCTAGCTGCAGCGGCGACAGCCACATCTCCGTCTGCTGCAATATGGCGTCCCTCACCTCTGGGGCGCTGTGCTTCCTGTCGCCCAAGCTGATGAGCTTAAGCACCGCCTGCTGACGTCTCCCCGTGCCAGTGCTGCAATGCTTCCAGCTAGCTGCTGAGGGCGATGTTAAGGCAGAGGAGGAGGAGGAGGAAGAGGAGGGGGGTGTATCAGAACCCATGCTGGCAATCTTGGGCGGGGGTGGTAGGTAGGCCGTCTCTGTTTGCGACCCCGTCCCCGCTTCCACAACATTCACCCAGTGTGCCGTCAAAGAAATGTATCGTCCCTGGCCGCAAGCGCTTGTCCACGAGTCGGTGGTCAAGTGGACCTTTGCGCTGACTGCGTACCTCAGGGCCCGCCTGATGTTACGCGACACGTGCTGGTGCAGGGCGGGGACGGCACTCCGGGAAAAGTAGTGGCGGCTGGGGACGGAATAGCGAGGTGCGGCAGCCGCCATCAGGTCGCGGAAGGCCTGCGTCTCCACAAGCCTAAACGGCAACATCTCCAGGGCCAGCAGTTTGGAGATGTGGCAGTTTAAGGCTTGGGCTTGGGGGTGACTCGAGGCGTACTTCCGCCTGCGGTCGAACGCCTGCGAGATGGACAGTTGATGGGACGAGGAGTGTGAAGGTGCAGGCGAAGAGGCAGGGGAAGGGGAGGCTGAAGGAGAAGGCCCCAAAGTAGCCGAGGCAGAGGCAGATGTGGAGGTGTCCTGGCTGGAGGTCTGGACCGCAGTGGCAGCACACAACAAAGGGGAAGAGGCAGTGGCAGCAAGACCGGGCGCAGGTTGTATTGCGTTTGCTCTCTCCCACTCAGCCCAGTGCTTGACTTCCAAGTGACGCCGCATGCCTGAGGTGGTCAGATTGCTCTTCTCAGAGCCCCTACTCAGTTTTGAGTGGCAGAGTGTGCAAACCGCGCTCAGTTTGTCATCCGCACAAACATTAAAAAATCTCCACACCACAGAAGTACGAGGCCTCGATGGGGGAGCTTCGCGCGACTGCCCGCTGCCGGGAACAGCTTCGGCCCTGCTGGCTGTGGCCTCACTTCTCTGTCTGGACTGTCCTCTGCCTGTGGACATCCCTCTGCCTGTGGACATCCCTCTGCCTCTGGACATCCCTCTGCCTCTGGACATCCCTCTGCCTCTTGCTGCCTTTTTCGGTGCTGCGCAGACCACCACCTCTCCACTGCTTTCCTCGCTGGACATCACCCCTGGCCAAGTGGGGTCGGTCATTTCGTCATCCACCACCTCCTCTTCCACTTCCTCACTCTGCTCCTCCTGCTGCCCACTGGACATTCCAACAGCCTCCCTTGATGGCAACTGCGTCTCATCATCATCATCGCTCATGATAACAGATGCTGGCTCAGGGTCCACATCAGCAGGAGATGGCGAAAACTCAAGTGTTTGGGCATCACTACAAACAAATTCCTCTGCTAGCTCCTGGGATTCTTCCGGCACATCTGAAAAAGGACCCGAAAAGAGCTCCTGGGAGGGGTCAATGGTGGGATGACTCTGTTGGCCAGGTGTGGAGGAAGGAGGGTCAGAGTGAGACTGTGTGGATGACTGGCTGGTGGACAACTGTGTGGAAGCGCTATCGGCTATCCATTGCACCACCTGTTCAACCTGCTCAGGCCTCAACAGCGGTGTAACCCGCCCCCTGCTTAACTGTCCCATAAAGGCAGGGATTCTGGATGAGCGGGATCCTGGCTGACCCTCACCAGCACGCATTGTATCCCCACTGGCTTCAACAAGGCCCCCAACAGCATTTCCGTGCCCCCGTCCTCGTCCACGTCCTATTCCGCTAGCCCCCCGCCGCATTTTATTTTTTTTTGGTTACAATATTTTGCCTTCACAGCCGTGAAATTACTTTGCAAGAGAACGCACAGTACAGTTGCCAATTATATGGTCTATATATTGTATATTTCAAGGTACACAGCCGTGTACTAAGTGATCAGACGGTGTGTATGAACACCAGGTATGAGAAATTACTTTGCAAGAGAACGCACAGTACAGTTGCCAATTATAAGGCCTATATATTGTATATTTCAAGGTACACAGCCGTGTACTAAGTGATCAGACGGTGTGTATGAACACCAGGTTTGAGAAATTACTTTTCAAGAGAACGCACAGTACAGTTGCCAATTATAATGCCTATATATTGTATATTTCAAGGTACACAGCCGTGTACTAAGTGATCAGACGGTGTGTATGAACACCAGGTTTGAGAAATTACTTTGCAAGAGAACGCACAGTACAGTTGCCAATTGAAAGGCCTATATATTGTATATTTCAAGGTACACAGCCGTGTACTAAGTGATCAGACGGTGTTTATGAACACCAGGTATGAGAAATTACTTTGCAAGAGAACGCACAGTACAGTTGCCAATTATAAGGCCTATATATTGTATATTTCAAGGTACACAGCCGTGTACTAAGTGATCAGACGGTGTGTATGAACACCAGGTTTGAGAAATTATTTTTCAAGAGAACGCACAGTACAGTTGCCAATTGAAAGGCCTATATATTGTATATTTCAAGGTACACAGCCGTGTACTAAGTGATCAGACGGTGTGTATGAACACCAGGTATGAGAAATTACTTTGCAAGAGAACGCACAGTACAGTTGCCAATTATAAGGCCTATATATTGTATATTTCAAGGTACACAGCCGTGTACTAAGTAATCAGACGGTGTGTATGAACACCAGGTTTGAGAAATTACTTTGCAAGAGAACGCACAGTACAGTTGCCAATTATAAGGCCTATATATTGTATATTTCAAGGTACACAGCCGTGTACTAAGTGATCAGACGGTGTGTATGAACACCAGGTTTGAGAAATTACTTTGCAAGAGAACGCACAGTACAGTTGCCAATTGAAAGGCCTATATATTGTATATTTCAAGGTACACAGCCGTGTACTAAGTGATCAGACGGTGTGTATGAACACCAGGTTTGAGAAATTACTTTGCAAGAGAACGCACAGTACAGTTGCCAATTGAAAGGCCTATATATTGTATATTTCAAGGTACACAGCCGTGTACTAAGTGATCAGACGGTGTGTATGAACACCAGGTATGAGAAATTACTTTGCAAGAGAACGCACAGTACAGTTGCCAATTATAAGGCCTATATATTGTATATTTCAAGGTACACAGCCGTGTACTAAGTGATCAGACGGTGTGTATGAACACCAGGTTTGAGAAATTACTTTGCAAGAGAACGCACAGTACAGTTGCCAATTATAAGGCCTATATATTGTATATTTCAAGGTACACAGCCGTGTACTAAGTGATCAGACGGTGTGTATGAACACCAGGTATGAGAAATTACTTTGCAAGAGAACGCACAGTACAGTTGCCAATTATAAGGCCTATATATTGTATATTTCAAGGTACACAGCCGTGTACTAAGTGATCAGACGGTGTGTATGAACACCAGGTTTGATAAATTACTTTGCAAGAGAACGCACAGTACAGTTGCCAATTAAAAGGCCTATATATTGTATATTTCAAGGTACACAGCCGTGTACTAAGTGATCAGACGGTGTGTAGGAACACCAGGTATGAGAAATTACTTTGCAAGAGAACGCACAGTACAGTTGCCAATTATAAGGCCTATATATTGTATATTTCAAGGTACACAGCCGTGTACTAAGTGATCAGACGGTGTGTATGAACACCAGGTTTGAGAAATTACTTTGCAAGAGAACGCACAGTACAGTTGCCAATTGAAAGGCCTATATATTTTATATTTCAAGGTACACAGCCGTGTACTAAGTGATCAGACGGTGTGTATGAACACCAGGTTTGAGAAATTACTTTGCAAGAGAACGCACAGTACAGTTGCCAATTGAAAGGCCTATATATTTTATATTTCAAGGTACACAGCAGTAGTGCCAAATATAGTTTGGTATGTAGCAGAGCACCTAATACACCACTAATGCCTCTCTCTGTCCCTACTCCAGCAGCTATCCCTGAATACGGCAGCCGTTCTCTGTAAAGTGTATCTTGTAGTAAAGCTATCACTGTACTGCACTATAGTAGCCCTGATAAGGGCTTTTAATCACGCTCCTGCCTGTCCAACAGCTAAAACCTGTCTCTCCCTTCTCCAGCCTCTGTCCCTGACTAAGTTCACGCAGCATATGCGAACGAGCAGGAAGAGCTGAGTTTTTAATATTCGAGGTCACATGGTTTTTCCAGCCAATGCATGTAGACGCCGTTTTCGCGCTGCCAGCGTGCTCAGCGTGCCTGTCATACCCCCCCTGCATGGTGATTGGTGGAAAAAGAGCGCCAGGGAAGGTGGGAGGGGAAACGAATTCTAAGTGCGCCATCGCCGTTATACTCGAAAGAAATCGAGCACGCCGAATATCGTAGTATTCGATCGAATACCAGCTCGATCGAACACTACTCGCTCATCTCTATTTATATTTACTCAGGTTATCTTTGATATTCAACTTTGATAGTCAGAAATAGGTAATTTGAATAGCCATTTGTTATATTCCTAGCTCAGTATCTTAAATTAAATCAACATAGAGATGTGTAATTAGAATTTTAATATTAACTTTCCACTAATTATAATATGCATTTACATGACCCCTATCATTGTGTTTGCTGTAAAAAAAAAATTAGGTCGAACTCCAATTAATTAAAGTTGGAGAAAGCATGCAAAATGTTTGTGAGTGAGAGCATTTAAATATGAAAATCTAATGTAATTGCTAGAATAAACTTTGATAACTAAATAAAATAAATAAAAAGCAAAAAGTTAATGAACCTCAAATGTGTTGTAAATAAAAAGTATTTTATTTTCCCAATTCTTTTGTTTATTTAGCATACATAAACAGGACTCATATCACCACATTGAATGAACATTTATTTTATGTTCAAATCTAGAGATGAGCAAAGTGTTAAAAAAAATTTGATTCGGACGCTTCACAGAATTTTCCCAAAAAAATTTGATTTAATCCAAATTAATTTGTGATGAAGTAGGCTAAAAATCAGCTATTTCTTGGCTGCAGGTAGTATGTATATCAGTGTACATCACTGTGCATTGCAGAAACATCTATAGCTATAGCTACCCATTCCTAGTCCCTCTTGTGAATTGTGCCTTAAGTAGATACATTGGCTCTGCATTCTTTTTTTTTAATAACTTAGGGGTGTTTATGAAACAACATGTACACATAGGGAGACATTAGTAGAAGAGATGAGCGAATCATTCAAAAAATTATTCGCCGAACATTCGCTGAACTTTTCCTAAAATTTGTATATTGGACGAATAGATTCGTTTTATTTGCGTACAAAATATATGTTATTATGTGCTATCAGCGAACATTCGCTCACTAATAAACAAACGTTAAGAAACGTTCATTTACAAAATGTACGCAACTTCTTAGAAGACGTACGCATGAGCGTACAAATAGCTTATGAATCTCAGCGTACTATTGTCTAAGCGATTACGTAATACTCAGGCACGTACGAGGAGAGGCCGCGGCGTGCACACCTCAGAGGCAGAGCGAATATTTGAGACATATATTATGGTAAAGTGCAAATACATTATTATAGGTATAATATAAAAAATTTAAATATCACCTACCTAGTATGCTCACGGACACGTTTAAGTCTCTTTTCTTCTGACGCTTGTCATAGAACTGGAGCAGAGTCCCAAACTCAGTCGCAATTTGTAATCCACATACTGTAGGTAAAATTGTAATCCAAATGGGTAAAAAAAAGCAGCAAAGGTTTCTTAAAAAACCCTCTTTCAAGGGGTTCCCCAAATAACCTGAAAACGGAGAAAAAGGGATGAGGCGAAGGAATGCGCAACTTAATTTCCTGAGTTGCCTTGTCATCCTCCCGCGCTGGCGAAAGGGGCGGAACTACCAGGGAGGAGTCTGCATCGCTGAATTAAATTCGTACGCAACAGCGTACAGAGTAACTACCAGGGAAAAGTCTGCATCGCTGAATTGAATTTGTACGCGACAGCGTATAGAGTAAATAAATTATACGTAGAATAGCGTATAATTTATAGGACACACTACGTAGCGAATGCATACAAAAGCGAAGCGAATCACCTAATATTCGGATTCGCTTCGCAGCTGAAAAATCCCAAGATTCGATACGAATCTACGAAGCGGCGAATAGATTCGCTCATCTCTAATTAGTAGGTTTAATGTACTATATATCACTGCCACTTAAAGCATTGTTCTTATGTGGCAGAGTTTGTAGGATCTAGCATTGCCAGATTCCACCATTCCCTGCAGATCATAGATTATAATTGGATCTAGCAAGGATCCAGGCGCTTTCTGACGTAAATGCCCGGTTTCATTCAAACAAAAGCTGTTCTATTGGTGAAAGGTAGAATCCTGAAATGTCAAAACCTCTGAACTTCGGCAGTCTGTTCTCTGATGGAATACACCAGAGATCTGAATAAAGTCTAATACAACATTAAAGTGCAATCATCAGACCACATTATTTAGTCCTGTTTAGCTAAATGAAACATCTGGAATACTTCCTTCCCTTCCATGATTGTAAGCACAAACTAAAATAGCACAAGCCAGCATCTCAGACCCACAGACACTTGCCAATAAGACAAACCTATGTTTTAGAGGAGAAAAAAACATTTTTATCAGACCTCAGATCAGGCCGCCAATGTTAATCAGGCCCCCAATGTTAATCAGACCCCCAATCAGACCTCAGCTCAGACCTTCAATTAGACCCCCAATGTTAATCAGACCTTAGATCAGGCCACCAATGTTAATCAGACCCCAGCTCAAACCCCCAGTGTTATTCAGACTTCAGATCAAACCCCCAATAAGACCTCTAATGATAATCAGATCTCAGATCATACAAAAAAATAAATAAAATCAACTCACTTCTCCTGCTCAGGTTCCTTCTTCCACCTAGTGCACAGAGGTCATAGAGTGCTCCTACAACCTCACACAGATCTCATGTATTCGACAGTCCTACTATACTAATGAGCGCATCCATAAGTATGCAAATATATACAATATGTGTACTGTATACATATATACATTCAATCATACATATATGTCCAGTATACAATCCATTTCACAAACATATATACATACTATATTAAAACACACACATATGTATGTTACACGGGCACACTCTTACCTTCTGGGCAGACTAGATAGAACTTTTCATGCTGTGCAGGGAGACTCCAGAGTAAATTAGTCAGAAGAGGAGCTGATTAAATGAGAGGACATATTCTCCTCAGCCCGGCAGTGCAGGCTCTCTTCCCTCCTTTCTCTGTCCCGACTGCCTCCATGTCTGAAATATTTGCCACTGGATGTTACAGGGTAAAAGGAACTTTTTTGCTCTGAAATGCTGTTGATTTTGTACATATAATTGTAACATGATTTTGAAGTTTCAGTTATCTATTACAATTGATATCAGGCAAATATTATTTGTCTACAATATTTCTGCATTCTTGTCTATCAGTTATGCTCTTTCTACATTTAAGACAATGCATACATACTGAATAGGATCGGATGTAATTATCTGAGCTTAATGAAGAGTCCCCAGTGTCCCAGCTGTTTTATAGGCCAAAAACACTTTTTCTCATCTATTGATGCATACAGAGGGGAAATGACAACAATAACATAATTTAAACAACTAAGACAACCATATAATTATTTCAGACCAGAATAAGAATCTAATCAGCATATACTGGTCAGGCTTTTTTATGCATGCTGGTAATTCTTAATTAACTCATAATTTAGGGGGAAAAAAATCAAAAGCTGCCAGTTCACTCATGACGACTAAATAGTCTTCTCACATATTAGGGAAATCCTATCTTGTATGATTCTGTGAATGAACTTACATTAATGTTTAAAGACATATGAAGATATGTATTAGTAAAGAATTGTGAATACCCAGATATGCCCTTGCTAACCTTCATTCTTGGCTTGACGCATGCATGCATCATAAAAAATGTTTTCTAATTTCATAAATTAAATAGAAAAGATAAAGGGAAGAGTTCTGTATATTGTTAAACATTCATACTTTGTATTTGATCATTTAATTTAAGGTGGATGATGGTAAATTCATAGTAAATCAAAGCATGTATCATTTGCATTCTGGAAACACTTAGAAGATGAGTGATTAAGAAAGCTTCAGAACAAGAAAGCAATTATAGAAGTTCAGTGAATTTGTCTATGGTTTTCATTTTGTATTAGCTTCACATGAGTTGACTTGAGCACTGTAAACATTTATTTTACGTCTTGGATGAGTATTATTGGAAGATTATGTCTTTGATACAGTTGATAAGAAACTGAAAAAGGAAAACTGTCAAACATTTGCCATTCTTATTGCAGACTGACAATAATGTACTTCATAAGATCCAATTCTGACAGAATTTTGTAAAAATGGTCATCTATGTAATTAGTTTATGTAACACTAGAATCTGAAGATTTGTAAACAATATGATTTATCTTAATTAGTTGTAGAATCATTCCAAAATGATAATCTTGTCATCAGTATTAGTCTATGTCCATATTTTTACTGAATCTAAATATGTGTAAATTTTTGCTGCATTACATAGACCATGCTATTACATTTTCTAGTAGTATAAGGGCTCATTCATATGACCATTCACTGGAATGGGGCCGCAAAAGATGCAGATAGCCCTCCGTGTGCTGTCTGTGTCCATTGCTCTGTTCCGTGGTCTCACAAATAAGATAGAACATGTCCTATTCTTGTCTGCTTTTTGGACAAGAATACACATTTCGATTATGGGCGGCCCGTTCTGTTCAGCAAATTGCGTTTGTTTTGTGGATCTGCAAATTGTGGACCGCAAGACATGGTGTGATTGTGTGAATGAGCCCTTAGGGTGTGAATGATAAAACTAGGCTTTAACATGGTGTCGCCTACATGTTATGGTACTATCAAAGGACATTGCAACGTGACCTCAATGTTTCCTATGGAATTAAAAGTAACTAACCTTGCAAACATCATAAAAAATTAACATGGTAAGATTAAATTTGGGTTGCACCCAAGTTTAAGGCTATGTATCCCTTTCAGGGCACTTTTTTTTTGCATTTTTGCTAATTTTGGGCTACAAATTATTTTTTTCAATTGGTTTTTGCTAAAAATGTTCAACCATTTCTGGGATACGAAAGTTAAAAATCAGTCTGTTTGCAAGCTGTCACGTGGTGTTTTCTTTGAATACCATCATCTGATGGCTCACCGCATAAACACTTATTTAACTCCTTCAAGCGACAGCCAGTTTGGACCAAATGCCGGAGCCCCATTTTTCAAATCTGACATGTGTCACTTTATGTGGTAATAACTTTGGAACGCTTTTTCTTATCCCAGCCATTCAGAGATTGTTTTCTTGTGACACATTGTACTTCATGACAGTGGTAAATTTGAGTCAAAATATTACATTCTTATTTATAAAAAAAATAAATACCAAATTTACCAAAAATTTAGAAAAATTAGCAAATTTCCAAATGTCAATTTCTCTACTTTTAAAATACATATTAATACCTCCAAAAATAGTTATTACTTTACATTCCCTATGTGTCTACTTCAGGTTTGGATCATTTTGAAAATTACATTTTATTTTTTTGGAACATTAGAAGGCTTAGAAATTTAGAAGCAAATCTTGAAATTTTTCACAAAATTTCCAAAACCCACTTTTTAAGGACCAGTTCAGGTCTGAAGTCACTTTGTGAGGCTTCCATCATAGAAACCACCCAAAAATGACCCCATTTTAGAAACTACACCCCTCAAGGTATTCAAAACTGATTTTACAAACGTTATTAACCATTTAGGTGTTCCACAAGAATTAAAGGAAAATGTAGCCAAAATTTCCGAATTTCACTTTTTTGGCAGATTTTCCATTTAAATCATTTTATTCCGAGAATAAAGCAAGGGTTAACTGCCAAACAAAACTCAATAATTATTAACCTGATTCTGTAGTTTACAGAAATGCCCCATTTGTGATCATAAACTGCTGTATAGGCAAACGGCAGGGCGCAGAAGGAAAGGAACGCCAGGGCAGATTTCACTGGAAAAATTTTAAGTTGCCATGTCACATTTGATGCACCCCTAGAGTAGGAAACTCCAAAAAACTGACCCCATTTTGAAAACTACGGGATAAGTTGGCAGTTTTGTTAGTGCTATTTTAGGGTACATACGATTTTTGGAAGCTTTATATTACACTTTTTGTGAGGCAAGGAAACAAAAACTAGCAGTTTTGGCATTGTATTTATTTTTTATTTACAACATACAACATCTGACAGGTTAGATCGTGTGATATTTTTATAGAGCAGGTCCTTACGGAAGCGGCAATATCTAATATATATACTTTTTTTATTTATTTATTTAAGTTTTACACAATATTTTTGAAGCACAAAAAAAATCATGTTTTAGTGTCTCCATAGTCAGAGAGCTGTAGTTTTTTTATTTTTTGGACGATTGTCTCAGGTAGGGGCTCATTTTTTGCGGGACGAGATGACGGTTAGATTGGTACTATTTTTGGGGGCATATGCTTTTTTGATCGCTTGGTATTAAATTTTTGGTGATGAAATGTGATAAAAAATGGCTTTTTTTAGACAGTTTTTATTTTTTATTTTTTACGGTTTTCACCTGAGGGGAGAGATCATGTGATATTTTTGTAGAGCAGGTTGTTACGAACGTGGTGATACCTAACATGTGTACTTATTTTTATTTATTTAAGTTTTACACAATAATATCATTTTTGAAACAAAAAAAATCATGTTTTAGTATCTCCATAGTCAGAGAGCTGTAGTTTTTTTATTTTTTTGGCGATTGTCTCAGGTAGGGGCTCATTTTTTGCTGGACGAGATGACGGTTTGATTGGTACCATTTTGGGGTAAATATGCCTTTTTGATCGCCAGCACCGATTTCAGCTGCAGCACTCTGATTGGTCCCTTGCCAGCTTCCCCGAGGTCTCTGGGAGAGTGGAGACTCCGGGGCTGTGACACTTTATAGTGTCACAGTCCCGGTAAGCAGTTTGGACGTAACTGCACGTCCAAATGCCGCAACTTACTTGCACTTTGGACGTACAATTACGTCCAAATGCGCCAAGGGGTTAAGCCATGTTCCTATCATTTTGATAAGAAATGAACTATAATGAGTGTTTTATGAAGTCAGAAGATCAGACAGAAGAACTACACATAGTCCTGCCACTTTACAAATCACTAGTCAGACCACACATGGAGTACTGTGTACAGTTCTGAGCTCCTGTGAACAAGGCAGGCATAGCAGAGCTGGAGAGGGTTCAGAGGAGGGCAACTAAAGTAATAACTGGAATGGGTGGACTACAGTACCCAGAAAGATTATCAAAATTAGGCTTATTCACTTTAGAAAAAAGACGACTGAGGGGAGATCTAATAATTATGTTTAAATATATCAGGGGTCAGTACAGAGATCTCTCCCATGATCTATTTATCCCCAGGACTGTGACTGTGACGAGGGGAACATCCTCTGCGCCTGGAGGAAAGAAGGTTTGTACACAAACATAGAAGAGGATTATTTACGGTAAGAGCAGTGAGACTATGGAACTCTCTTCCTGAGGAGGTGCTAATGGTAAGTTCACTAAAAGAGTTCAAGAGGGGCCTGGATGTATTTCTGGAGGGTAATAATATTATAGGTTATAGTTACTAGAGATGGGTCGTTGATCCAGGGAGTAATTCTGATTGCCTGATTGTAGTTGGGAAGGAATTTTTTCCCCTAAAGTGGGGAAAATTTACTTCTACCTCACAAGGTTTTTTTTTTTTTGGCCTTCCTCTGGATCAACTTGTAGGAGAGCAGGCCGAACTGGATGGACTGATGTATTTTTTCGGCCTTATAAACTATGTTACTATGTTACACATTAGCCGTTAGATGACAGGTTTCAAAGAAAACAGACAGTGACAACTTGCAAATAGGCTAGATTTTATCTTTTGCATCTCAGAAACTGCTAAACATTTTTAATAAAGATCCATAGAAAAAATTATTTTAGCCCAGAATGAGTAAAATGCAATAATTAAAAAAAATGCTCCAAAGGCATCCATAGTTTTTTTCTTGTATTGTAAATACCACTGATATTGCATGAGAAGTTGTAACCCTTGTGTAAGCTACTACATACATTGCACACTCTTACTTTTGTTTTACCTGTTTAATGTGAGTTCTACTTCAGTTTACTTATTTTAAAAGGAAAACACTTTTTAAATCTTTTTTTATATTAGAAACTCAATAAAGACATTGGGGGAATTTATTAAATCCTGCACTTTAGAATTCTGGATTTGAATAGGACTTTTGCTACTTTTTGGACTTATTTGTTCAAAAATGTACAACTTTTTCATCTTTAAACAGGTTATTCCAGCGTTGAAAAGTGGGTAGGAAAGTGGATGTAGTTCACTATGATTATTAGTTTCACTCCAGATTCAAATTTATTAATGGGCCTATTTTCATTTCATTTTATCTTTTTCTTTTATACAGCCCTATTTAAGCTTATTTTTTGTTGATTTAAACAAAAGGGTAAAAAAAAAACGCATTTTTACTATGGTTGTGTTTTTATAGCATTCATAATATGTCAATATGACATGACAAGCTTATTCTGTGGGCCAATATGAGTATGGCAATACCAAATTTATATAAATTTTAAAAAGTAAAACCTTTCAAAAATATTATATTTAAACCCATAACCTTTTTATGTTTTTGTTTACGGAGCTATGTGAGGGCTTGTTTTTTATGAGGTGAGCTCTGTTTCATATTAGTACTAGAGATGAGCAAAGTTTTGAAAAATGTAATAGCCAAGAAATTCAATTTGTTCCAAATTAATTTGTCACAAATAGCTATAAATCTAGTATACACAGCCCAATCTGCCTATTCATATTCTTGGTGGCACAATCTCAGTGTGAAGTCGTGAAAGTGAAAATGCAGGAAGACTGCAGGTAAACTGCAGGAAGAGTGTATCACCATGTACACCAGCATGCACTGCACCAAGATTTATAGCTAATCCCTTCTGTTAGCTGTAGATTTACTGTCAATGTTACCATCAGGTCTAATTAATTGTCGTAGACTTAACTGTGCATTGCACCAAGATTCAAGAAGTCACCAGTAGTGGCAGTAACAGTGTACTTTAGGATTCATAGTTAATCCCTTCTGTTAAACAAAAAGAAAAGAGTACAGCACTGTTCAGTAAAGCAAAAAAACTGGTGGGTGCCCCAGCAGGAGCTGTGTCCAAATGGCTCCTTTGTAGAACAAAATAAAGAAATGGAAGCGACACCAATAAAGTAGTGGTGAAAATAAAGGTTCTATTAATCCATGTTATGGCAGTCCAACAGCATGCTTTTTAAATCATTATGTTAGTTTTCAAATTACTGTGCATCAGTATTACAGGTCAATGTTACCGTCAGGTCTAATTTATCGCTCTTTGCATAACTGTGCAGTGCCCCAAGATTCAAGTAGTGGCCCCACTACATTGGCTCCATGACAGAGTTGGGAGGGAGAGCAGCAGTAATGGCACTAACAGTGACAATAGTGGCCCCAAGGAAGAGTGGGGGGCAGCAGTGCAATACAGTACAAGATGGTGGCAGATCACAGTAGTAGCAGAACCCAACAACAGCAGTGTGACAGCAAGGTTCAATGGTATGCATATCCTTTGTAAAAATGTAACTCATACATATCAATAGGCCAAGAGGCCCCTTAGTTTTTGCATCCTTCTCAGAAGGTCTAAAAAAATGTCACCATTTTTAACTGGTATCAAGGGTCTAAAAATATGGATAGTCAATAGTAATCCCTCTACCGAATCCTGACAATGAGGATGTCACTATGCAAGCAAGAAAGCATACATCTGGCCATTTGCACAAGGGACTCAGGGACCTCCCTGCCTCCATCTCCACTCCATATTGCCACATTCTGTTGGGGGTCATCAGCATTGTTTTTGTCACCTTGCAGCTCCTCATGTTCCTTCTGCTCCTCTCCTGTCACTTGGGCAGATAAACCACCTAGTTGTGTATAAAATTCCTGGATGGTTATGTCTTTCACCTCCTCATCTGCAAGTTCATCCTCCTCAGGGCTCAGGTGGCCACATCTTTCCCCTCGCCAATCAGACGTCAGCATCCCCTCCAGGACGTGAAGGAATGGAATGTCATCATTCATCCCATAGTTCTGCTGAAAAAAATAAAGTGGCCTCCTAAAAGAGCCTGAGCAAATGGCACATGTCACGCATGAGCTGCCACTGGCTAATGTGGAAGTTTCACTGGGGAGTAGACCTGTCCGTCTGCTGCATTAGGAAATCATTGGTAGTCTTCCTCTGCTAATACAGGTGGTTTAATTTATGGAGAGTGAAGTTCCAATGGATGAAAATGTTGTATATCAGGCGATGTTGGGGAAGAGTATTTTGCCTTTGCAGCTCAAGAAGGTTGTATTTTGCACTTTAAGAGTGGCTGAAGTGCATGCACAGCTTTCTGGATATTTTTAACAGCACTTGCAGTTCAGTGGAAACTAGGAGACAATGAGATTGAAGATGTACGACATGCAGGGCGCATTGGTCAGAATTCCCTGACACAGCACAGTCAAAATATTTTTCCCGTTATCAATAACCATAGTTCCAATCTTGATTTGGCAAGGACACAGACAATATTGGATTTCTTTATTGATGATGCTGAGCAGTTTCTCCATTCCTCAGTTCCTTCAGCTTAGCTTTGCGTAGGTGATATGATGGAGGACCACTGTGAACTGTGCCTAGAGGGAGGGTGAGGGTAAGGTGGAGGGTGAGGGGGGCGTTACATGAAAATAACGCGAAAAAGTTATTGCCATCACCTGGGCAAGTTGCTGGTGTACCTTGGCTGCAACAACATTCACTCAGTGGGCTATGAACGACATATATTGTCCTTGACCATAGTTACAACATCATGCACCAGTGCTGATGTGAACTCAACCAGACGCTGAGAGGCCCAAGGACTGACCCACCTTCTGCTAAACATATGTGTGTGGGGCTGTTACAGCTCTTTTGGAAAAATAATGTCCGCTTAGGACTCTCCACCTTGGATGGGCACAAGCCATCAGTACTCTGAAATGTGCAGAGTAAACTACACGTTAAGGGAAGGACTGTAGTACCTGCAAGTTGGCCAGGTGCATGTTCAGCTTCTGCACCACTAGATAAATGCACTTATTCTGTTCACTCTTTGCAATCTCGTCGTTGATCGATTGCCGTAAAAACAAGTGATAACGAGAAGGAGAAGCATCAGGATCAATAGACGATGTTGAAGTTGATGGAAACAGAGCTTCCTTCTGCTGATGTTGATAAGCTGTGACTGCTGGAGAGAGGGTGCTGGTCAGTGGAAGGTTGCTGCATCAGGCTTTAAGAGTAAATGAATGGCATAGTTTTTCCATGCCACTTTATGATGACGCAGGGCCGTTGTGCCAACATTAACACCCTGGCTGTGTCTCACATTCTGCCCAAAAATCCTGCATACTTCCACACTAACGTCCCCCAATGACTTTGTGAAAAATTCCCACACTGCTGAGTATAGTTTTTCTCTTCAACACTGCATGATGCCTGCCTTCAGCTGCACTCATGTACTGCCAGTGAGCTCATCACAGTTAGTCTTGTGTGTACCTTTTCTGTGTTTGGCTGCAGATCTCTCACTGCTTCCGCCGTGCGGTCTCATGGGTACACTTCCATCCTGCTGCCTCAAGGGCACCCTGCCACCCTCACCCCAGATGATGCTGCCCCCTCTTCAACCAGCTCCTACGTACAATTGGGCTACATCATCATTTACAAATGTTTGGTGATCACTTGTGTAACCCTCACCTCACATAAGTGTGGTACCCACCAATTCTATGTGTTTCTGTTGTCATATACAGTTAAAACTGTGTGTTTCTGTTGTCATATGAGATGATTGTTAAGAGCAAGTAAACTATTCCATACACAGCTGGATTGATGATCAAAACATGACCACTAAGTGATAGTGGCACCTCTGGCCTGCTGCTGTGGCTGCTACCACCATCCCCTTTTCTGCTGTTACTTAGTTAACTTAATTATCAATGTTGGTATACTCGACAGTCATGCATACTGAATGTCGATGTGGTGATACACTCTCCCTGCACTCTCCCAGCACTCTCCCTTTCTAATATTGTTCTTTAAAACTGTTTGCAGCAACACTATCCCTAGAACATGAACGCTTGCCATGTCTATCCCTATGCTCATCTCACAGAACAATGGTGGATACAGAGAGGGATGAGATTTTTATAGGGCTATGACATCACAGGGGATGGCTTCCTGCATATTGGCTGGCTTCACAGTATTTTGGGTGATTTTGCGTTTCCGGGCTTGTCTCCTCTACGCTAACTTTCACTTTCTAACATGTGCAGCTATTATTGTAATTGAAGTGAATTGTTACTTCAAAGTGTGAGGAAATTCAGAATAGCTTAGAACCAAAGTTTTTGTGACGTTTGGACTGAATTCCACATTGAATACTTCTCTCAACACTAATTAGAACTATTCTGTGAGCAGATCAGACTTTTTGATTACTTTTTATTAAATTCTTTGGGTCACTCTATGGGATGCTGACAGATTGGGTGGCCACTAGGTAAAACTTTAGGTCCCTCCATGTATGTGTCTCCAAACAGTTACATTAGCAAAAATGCACAACACTGGCTTTCATATAAAGTCCTATATAAATACGGTCACAACAGATATAATATATGCAAATAGATCAAACCTTGTAAATCTGTGACCTCCACAACAAATAACTATTGTCACAATATAAATACTTTGATTAACTGTAACACCAATTTTATTATTTATATCATTGAATGTATTGAATGCAGGATCCAGTATATAAGGTGTACCACCAAAAGCCTTAAATAACGTATTGGTGAATACCTTAGCACTATTAAAAATCCTCAGTTGAAAAACCTGTCAGGTGCAGCTGCACATTGGGTAAACTGCCACCAAGCTAACATATAGACATTGCAAGTGAATGCCATTGAAAGGGTTAACCAACCCAAAAGAAAAGGTAATTTCAGACAAGCCCTGCTGAGGCTTGAGGCGTACTGGATCCTCACCATAGCGAAGCAAGTCTCCTAATGGAATGCACCTTAAGACCGATTTTTCATACCTGTATGGATTACCTTATTTATATTACATTTTGCCTTCTTTCCAAATGTAAATTCTGCAACATGTGTCTGTACTTGGCTTGGTATGTTATATTACTCATTTATTGATCTGTCTCCATTTCAGTTCCAATTCTATCCATATCAGAGTTTCAGTGTTACTGCTTTTCCAGCATGCCTGTCAGTATATATATTTTTTTCATTTCCTATGTTTTATATGGTATAAGGAAGGGCTTGCATGCCCCAAACGCATAAGAGTCAGTTGTTTTAACAGACTTGTACTATGTTCTGAGTCAATAAAGGAATTCATTTTTATCTTATATACCGTATTTTTCGCCCTATAAGACACATTTTTCCCCAAAAGTGGGGGAAAAATATCTCTGCGTCTTATGGGGCGAATGCTAATGAGCGATTCCATAAAGGAGCACCGGGGGACCAGGAAGCAATGAAGGAGTTGTACTCACCGCTCCCTGGTCCTCCGCTCGGCTGTTCGCTGTGCAGGGCTGCGCACAGCGTGAGGGCGCTCTGTGACCTCACGCTGTGCACGCCAGTTCATAGCACAGCCGAAGGGAAAGGAGGAAGCAGAGCACACGTGGACAGGAGCGGAGGTGTCTAGGAGCAGGAGAGGTAAGCGCTTTATTTATTTTATATTCTCTGCGAATAGGGGCTGATACAGGCAGTGGGGGCTCATATTGGGGGATGATCGAGGCATGGGGGTGATACAGGCAGTGGTGGCTCATATTGGGGGCTGATGGAGGCATTGAGGGCTCAAATTGGGGGCTGATGGAGGCATTGAGGGCTCATATCGGGGGCTGATGGAGGCATGGGGGTGATACAGGCAGTGGGGGCTCATATTGGGGGCTGATGGAGACATGGGGCTGATATAGGCAGTGGGGCTCATATTGGGGGCTGATGGGGCTAATACAGGCATTGGGTGCTTATGGAGGCATAGTGGGCTCATATTGGGGGCTGATTGAGGCATGGGGCTGATACAGGCATTGGGGGCTGATACATGCATTGGGGGCTCATATTGGGTGCTGATGGAGGCATGAGGGCTGATACAGGCATTGGGGGCTTATATTGGGGGCTGATGGAGGCATGGGGGCTCATATTGGTGGCTGATGGAGGCATGGGGGCTGATATTGGAGGCATTGGGGACTGAAAGAGGCATGGGGGCTGATATTGGAGGCATTGGGGGCTGATATTGGAGGCATGGGGGCTGATATTGGAGGCATTGGGAGCTGATATGAGAGGCAATGCATGCTGATGAGAAGCATGGGGCTCTTATTTGAGATCTGATTGGGGGTTATTCACATTGGGGTCTGATCTGAGGTCTTGCTGAGGGTCTGATTGGGGCTGTGAGCTGAGGTCTGGTGAAAAATTTTTTTTTCTTATTGTCCTCCTGTAAAATCTAGGTGTGTCTTATGGGCCTGTGCGTCTTATAGGGCGAAAAATACGGTAGTTCTTTTTAAAAGAATGCATTTAGGGACCTGATAAACACTCTTGGTTAAAAGGAGTCTGTCCCCAAACCCTATTAAAGTGACCCTCTAATTAAAAAAAATATAAATAAAATATTAGCTAAGAATTTACCTTGTCCCCTCCTTCTCATCTTTTTAGCTGCAAATTTGCTATTTCTTTGGCTGCTCTCCTTTAATCCAAGATGGCCACACTGATTCTCAGACTACCTAATGTATACTATGCAATGGCAGTCCGAGACACTTCCTGTTTGGCCAACCTTGCTATTAGATTGGCGAGTACTTCTTACATGAGTAAAGCTGGCCAATGCAAGCAAAAGGAAGTGTCAATGACAATCATTCCTGGGGATCTACAAAGAACCTGTTCTCAGTGAGCTTGAATTTATGGCACATTTTATATTGCTCTCACAGCACCCTGTGTCATAGAGACACATTGCATAGTATAGTAGCATACAGGAGTATGCAGTGGTGATACACATGGGTCTCTTATCCCCATGTCCCGCACTGCCCCCCTTCCTCCCCCCAACACCCTCTCTCCCGGTTTGACCCCAGATAACACTTATACTTTTGTGATATTTAGTATACTATTTTTGAGACTTTTGCCTTTTCATTTATATTTTCAGTTATTGGCATTTGGTTACAATTTTTGGGGTCTGTGATTTTGCTTTATGTTGTGTTCTTCCTATGTAGGTTAGTTATGTGTGGGGTTAGTGGTTTGGAGGGTTTATTGTAGCCCTCATTTGTATTTTGGACCTTTTTAATTGTTTTTAATTCTGGCTGCGTTGTACTAATAAATAATGTAAAAATATTATTAATTCTTAATTTTGGTTTATTTTTATATTATTTGGTTGTGCTAGTGTTTCTTGTGTTTCTTGTGTTTTCTGCGTTTTTCTCACTATTCAGGTATGATCGCTTCAACACTCCTGTTATTTTTGAGTGCTGCTCGCCTTTGGTTTTGCTTATCACTCAGAGGACATCATCAACTTCACTTAATATGCTGATGTTATTACATTAGCACTAAAACTCCCAGCAGCATATTTATAGGAATGCACTGTGGCTCATGATACAGTGTTCCTTCCTTTGTAGCAGGAAAGTATGTCTATTCATATAAGAAGGGCAGCTGATGATCCGCTACAAACATACAAACATGTATAATCCACATTATGTCTACCACAAAAATGCTAAATAACTCATAGGCATCCCACACTAGTTGCAAGTGTCTGAACATGTTTATTAATATGTTTATTTAAGGGGAGGATTGTCTTACTCATATAGAAGTAGCCAAAGATGCAAAAGGGTGCATTGATTAGCAAATACATTCTAAACACATCAAAATCAACCCAAATATTCCAAAAATTCAGGTCAAATCTAAATCTGAATTTTTGGAAAATTTAATTAGGGCTAATTTCTCAAAATGGCATTTACCTTTTTTCAGCTTAAAAGACAAGAAACATGAAGAAGGATGACTGCAGACAATATGGGTGTGAGTATACATATCAGCAGGCCTTTGCCACCAAAAAGCAAAACATTTTTCTGATAATTTATATAAATAAAAATCTGTCAATGGAGTTTGTTTTTAAAGAGTTACCCCCAACAGCAGCCATGTGATTGCCCATAAGCCATATACCGTATGTCACTGTCACCTTAAGATTGCTAATGTTAGCTTGGTGTTAAAAAGATTGAAATGAGATGGATACAGTTCAAGGACACCCCAAGATGTCATCCACAACTTTTCAAGGCAATTGGAACACTTACAACTTAGGTCAAATATATTTAGAATCCAATCGAATCACTTGACTAATTCAACCTCAAATCAAATTTCCAGAAATCTGCTTATTACAAGTCACAAAAAGTTAGGTAGACATAGAAATTAAAAAGTTAAAAGCCTACTTCATGTTGTACCTTGAACAGATTCTGACATTTATCTGAAAGCAATATTTTTTGGCATGTTGACGAAATGCTGTTGAGAATATAATATTATTTTTATTAAGTTGAAGTTCATTTTTTTCAGATGTAAACTTAACCCCTTAATGACCGGGCCATTTTGCACCTTCGTGACCAGACTGATTTTTGCTAATCTGACATGTGTCAGTTTATGTGGTAATAACTTTGGAACGCTTTTACTTATCCAGGCCATTCTGAGATTGTTTTCTCGTCACATATTGTGCTTCACGACAGTAGTAAATTTGTGGCAAAATATTTCATTTTTATTCATAAAAAAATAGCAAATTTACAAAAAATTTGAAAAAATTAGCAAATTTCCAAATTTCAATTTCTCTACTTTCAAAATACATAGTAATACCTCCAAAAATAGTTATTATTTTACATTCCCCATATGTCTACTTTATGTTGGCATCATTTTATAAATGTCATTTTACTTTTTTAGGACGTTAGAGGGCTTAGAAGTTTAGAAGCCATTTTTCAAATTTTCACCAAATTTTCCAAAACCATTTTTTTTAAGCACCAGTTCAGATGTAAAGTGATTTTGAGGGGCTTACATAATGAAACCCCCCATAAATGACCCCATTTTAGAAACTACACCCCTCAAATTATAAAAAACTGCTGTTACAAACTTTGTTAACCCTTGAGGTGTTCCACAAGAATTAAAGGAAAATGGAGGTGAAATTTCAAAATTTCACTTTTTTGGTAGATTATTCATGTTAATAATTTTTTTCTTGCAACACAGCAAGGGTTAACAGCAAACTAAACCTCAATATACATTACTCTGATTCTGCAGTTTACAGAAATACCCCATATGTGGTGGTAAACGTCTCTATGGGTTTGTGGCAGTGGTCAGAAGGAAAGGAGCGCCATATGGATTTTGGAGGCAGATTTTGCTAAAATAGTTTGTAGGCACCATTTTGTAATTGAGAGACCCTGACGTACCCCTACAGTGGAAACCCTCAAAAAGTGACCCCATTTTGGAAACTACACCCTTCAACGAATATATTAAGGGGGGTACTGGCCACTTTGACCCCCTAAGCGTTTTACGGAATTTGGAAACACTTGGCTGTGAAAATGAAAAGTTTCATTTCTTCCAATAAAATGTTGCTATAGCCCCAAGTTTTTTTATTTGCATAAGGGGTAACAGGAGAAAAGCACCCCATATTATGTTACCCATTTTCTCCTGAATACGGCAACACCCCATATGTGGTGGTAAACTGCTGTGGGGACATATGGCAGGACTCAGAACAGAAGGAGTGCCATATGGATTTTACAACACAGATTTTGATGGATTGGTTTGCGGGAGCCATTGATTTTTATTTTTTTGAGTTATTGTCTTATGTAGGGGCTCATTTTTTGCAGGATGAGGTGAGGTTTTCATTGGTACCATTTTGGGGTAAATACGCCTTTTTGGTCGCTTGGTATTACTCTTTTTGTGAGTCAAGGTGAAAAAATAGCTGTTTTGGCATAGTTTTTTTTAGTATTTTTTTTACAGCATTCACCTGAGGGGGCAAGTCATGTGATATTTTTATAGAGCAGGTTGTTACAAACGCGGCGATACCCAATATGTCTAACATTTTTATTATTGTTAAGTTTTACACATTAGATGCATTTTAGAACAGAATTAAATCTTGTTTATGTGTTGCCATTTTCAGAGAGCCATATTTTTTTTATTTTTCAGGCGATTGTCTCAGGTAGGGTATCATTTTTGTAGGACAAGATGACGGTTTGATTGGTAGCATTTTGGGTTAAATACACCTTTTTGATCGCCTGCTATTACACTTTTTGTGAGGGAAGAGGGAAAAAATGGGTATTTTGGCATAGTTTTTTATTTATTTTTTTACAGCATTCGCCTGGGGGGCCATCTCATGTAATATTTTTATAGAGCAGGTTGTTACGGACGTGGCGATACCCAATATGTCTAACATTTTCATTTTTGGAAAGTTTTACACATTAGATGCATTTGTGAACAGAATAAAATCTTTTTTTTGTGTTGCCATTTTCAAAGAGCCATATTTTTTTCAGTTTTCAGGCGATTGTCTCAGGTAGGGTATCATTTTTGCAGGACAAGATGACGGTTAGATTAGTACCAATTTGGGTTAAATACACCTTTTTGATCGCCTGCTATTACACTTTTTGTGAGGGAAGAGGGAAAAAAATGGCTATTTTGGCATAGTTTTTTATTTATTTTTTTTACAGCATTCGCCTGGGGGGCCATCTCATGTAATATTTTTATAGAGCAGGTTGTTACGGACATGGCGATACCCAATATGTCTAACATTTTTATTTTTGGAAAGTTTTACACATTAGATGCATTTGTGAACAGAATAAAATCTTTTTTTGTGTTGCTATTTTCTGAGAGCCATATTTTTTTTATTTTTCAGGCGATTGTCTTAGTTAGGGTCTCATTTTTTGCAGGACAAGATTACGGTTTGATTGGTACCATTTTGGGGTACATACGCTTTTTTGATCGCCTGCTATTACACTTTTTGTAAGGGAAGGTGACCAAAAAATGTCTGTTTTGGCACAGTTTTTTTTTTTTTTTACTGCGTTCACCTGGCGGGGTGGATGACATGATATTTTTATAGAGCCGGTCGATACGGACGCGGCGATACCTAATATGTATACCTTTCTTTTTTCACCTTTTTTTTACAATTTTTTTTAACTTTTTTTTTTAAATGGCTTATTTTTTTTTAAGACTTTTATTATTATTATTTATTTATTTTTACTTTATTTTTTAACTTTTCATTTTCCACTTTATTTAACTTTTAGGGGTCTGATCCCCTTTACAATGCATTACAATACTTTTGTATTGTAATGCATTGGCTGTAAGTGTATTACTCAGTGTAATACACTTACAGCCTGCTTCCTGTGCGATCCAGGGGGCTGGATCGCACAGGAACGCAGGGATAGCAGCCACGATGCCTAAGGAAGGCATCGGGCTGTTATCCAAGCCATTGGGTCCCCGTCACAGCAGCACGGGGACCCGATGGCCCCGCTCGCCATCCTGAATAGCGGCGGACCATGCCGCACGCCTCATGTGCCGTGGTCAGCGCTGACCGCGGCACATGAAGGGTTAATGCGCCGGCATCGGTGTTTTCACCGATGCTGGCGCATTCAGCAGGGGTCCGGCTATTGGGCACAACCGGACCCCCGCCGCTCGTCTATCCTGGGGCCCCCTGACAACCCTTTTCTGCAGCGACGTCTTTAGACGGCGCTGCAGACTCGGGACCCGCACCGCCCGCCGTCAAAAGACAGTGGGCGGTCGGCATCGGGTTAATTTATATTGTTCAATTTCTGAATTTCAAAGTCACATCATACACTGTATAATTACAGATGATACACTTACAAGATAAGAATCCAAAGACATAATTAAATATAACCGGGGCAGACAGGCATTTGCAACCTCTAGAGATATGAAAATATAGTTGTTTGTTGGATAATTTAGTTTATATATTATTTGTCCTATGAACTGTTTGTTGATGACAGTCATATATAATATGTGCTGTCAAGGGCGTAGCTAGAACTGACTGGGCCCCACAGCAAAATTTTGTATGGGACCCCCTCCATCCTGGCATCCTACATGTGCATATGTAAGGGAGAGTTTACAAGGCAGGGGGCGCACACAGTGCAGCATGGGGGGCACAGGGCAGGGGGCAAAATACAGCATAGGGGTACAGTACAGGGCAGGGGGTACAGTACAAGGCAGGGGCACAGTACAGCATAGCGGGTGCAGCACAGGGCAGGAGGCACACACTGTGTGGTATGGGGGGCACAGTACAGGGCAGGGAGCAAAATACAGCATAGGGGCACAGTACAGGGGGCACACACAGTACAGCATAGAGGGCACAATACAGCATGGGGGTACAGTACAGGGCAGGGGCACACACAGTGCAGTATAAGGGGTCACAGTGCATTATAGGGGGTACAGTACAGGGCAGGAGGCACACACAGTGTGGCATGGGGGGCACAGTACAGGGCTGGGGGCAAAATACAGCATAGGAGGTACAGTACAGGACAGGGGGCACACACAGTGCAGCATAGGGGACACAGTACAGGGCAGGGGGCAGAATACAGCATAGGGGGTACAGTACAGGGCAGGGGACAAACATAGTGCAGCATAGCGGGCACAGTGCATTATATGGGTACAGTACAGGGTCGCAGACATACACAGTGCATCATAGGGGACACAGTACAGAGCAGGGGGAATAATACAGCATAGGAGTACAGTACAGGGCAGGGCGCACACACAGTGCAGCATAGGGGACACGGTACAGGGCAGGGGGCAGAATACTGCATAGGGGGTACAGTACAGGGCAGGGGGCACACATAGTGCAGCATAGGGGATACAGTACAGGACAGGGAGCAGAAACTTACCACTGTTGGTCAGGCTGGCAGTGAGTCTGAAGGTCTGCTGTATTGGCTGGCTGGCTGCAGCACTGTCCAAATCCAAAGGTACCTCTATAGCGTTCCATAGATCTCTACAGTTCGCTTTTATTGACTCTAGGGTCTGCACTAGGGGTAGGTTTGTCTTTGTAAAGGTGTCCATACAGGAGAAAGTGTATACTATTGGCAACGTCTATCTCCCAAACCTCAACCAAGATAAAGCATTGATAAGTATCTTGAACAGAGTGGAGGATTTTGTAGAAGGAACCTTGTTGTTGGGTGGTGACTTTAATGTAGCCTTAAATCCTTAGATGGACTGCTCCTCTGGAAGGTCATCCCTTCCTATGAGAGCCCTTAAGTCAGTGTCAGCAACTATGCACTCTCGACAAATAGTAGATGTTTGGCGGGTTCTTCACCCGACAGACAAAGATTTCACATATTATTCACAGGTACATGAAACATATAGCCGCATTGATATGTTTTTTATATCACATTACGCCTTAACTCTACAACCAAAGGCTTGTATAGGTTCCGCTGTGTGGTCTGATCATAGCCCGATATACCTTACTTTAGAGCTGCCACATGGAAGCCCTGGGGAATGGACGTGGCGCCTAAATAGATCTCTACTCAAAGACCTGGTGTGTAGATCTACCTTAGTAGATGCCATCAACAATTTCATGGTAGATCATGAGTCGGGTAACACGGCGATTCCATACAAGTGGTAAGAGCCAAAATGCGTTCTACGTGGATTGCTGATACAACACGGAGCTAGGATCAAAAAACAAAAAGGGGCAACTGTCAGTTAGCTACAAAATTAAGCACCCTTGAATCACTACACAAAGACAGGCCGAACCCAGAGACACTATTGCAGGTCTCTCAAGCTAGGGAGTCCTTGAAAGCGGCCTTGACAGGAAGAGCGTCATTACATAAAGAACATTATAAAAGCTTCTTATATGAACACTCTAATAAATGTGGCAGAGCTCTTGCCAGACTGTTGCACCCCAGGAAGATTACCAATTATATACCTAAGCTAAGACTATCGGATGGGTTGGAAGTATATAACAACAACTTAATTATGGAACAATTTCATAAATATTATGATACACTATACAACATCAAATCTAGATATAGCACAATGGGGGAACAGGAGCTGCAGAATAGAATTGATAGCTACACAAAAGAAACAGCATTTCCGATAATCTCGGAAGACCTTAGGGCTTCTTGCAGATCGCCTTAAGAGGGCCTTACCGACACTTATACATGGTGATCAGGTGGGGTTTGTCCCTGGTAGGGAGGCCAGGGACAACACGATTCGCACATTGACCCTGATTTCTCATGCTCAGCGAAATTCCTTCCCGGGTTGTTTGTTGTCTGTTGATGCGGAGAAAGCATTTGACAGAGTTAGCTGGAAATTTCTGTGGTCAACACTTAATCAGTTGGGGCTGGGTTCGAGGTTCCTTGGCAAAATACAAGCTCTATACACCTACCCAACAGCAAGAATCAGGGTCAATGGAGCTTTGTCGGCCCCGGTTGAGATTCATAATGGTACGAGGCAGGGATGCCCGCTTTCTCCCTTACTTTACATATTGACCATGGAACACCTGGCTAATGCGCAAGGACCCTGATGTCAAAGGCTGGAGGGTGGGGAACACTCAACATAAAATAGCTCTCTATGCGGACGATCTACTTTTATACATATCATCCCCTCATACTACATTACCCTCTGTTTTGAAAGAGTTTGATAGATTTGGCAGTTTGAGTAATTTCAAAGTGAATATTACTAAAATGGAAGCTTTAAACATTACAATACCTGCTTCTGAGTTAGCTTTAGTGAAAAGGAATTTTAGATTCAAGTGGCAAAGAGATAGTATATTGTACCTGGGGTTGCAGATTCCTAATAAGCTACATAAACTGCAGGAATTAAACTATATTCCTCTACAACAGAGGACGCTACAGGATCTACAATCTTATGGATGTCGTTATCTTTCATGGTTTGGGAGAATGAACATAATCGTTCGCAATCCTCTAAACAGTGGGTTGAGTTAGAGATGCATATTGCACCCTGGAAACTAATCAGTGCCCCTTGGATGACTTGCGAAGACAGAGACAAGCTAGGACAATCACCTTATTTAGCAACTCACACCCTTACAGTATGGGATAAATGGTTACTGCGTAAGAGAATATCAGACAGACCAGGTACAATGACACCAATTCTAGGGAACCCGAGCTTCCAACCAGGACCGGTTCTTAATCTGGGACTCCTCAGCGGTTCCGAGACTTGGAGAGGTATTAGAAGGGAACAAAGTATACTCTAAGGACCAAGTACAGGCCAAAAACACTGACATCACAATATCCTGGCTAGAATATAATCAACTACAAGCATTTGTCAACTCTACTTTTCCCCTGGGTGGGGACATTCCTTCACACACAGACTTTGACAAGTTGTTTCTCCTTGCCTCGGGTTTGCCGCGAAAATTGTCTCAGACATATAAGCTACTGTTGGAATTATCCAATAATGATAGTGCCTCATATTTCCACAAATGGGAAGCTGATCTTGGGAGACCTTTTACTGAGCCAGAGATCACTAAAATATGCACCTTGTCCCACAGCATGTCTCAGGCATCCCAGGCAAAGGAGAAAAACTTCAAAATCATCTCGAGATGGTATTATTGTCCAGTTCGCTTGCACCAAATGTACCCAACTGCATCCGAGACCTGCTGGAGATGTGGGAGTGATAGGGGTACTATGCTTCACGTTTGGTGGGCATGCCCTGCCAGTAAGCAATTTTGGGAAAATATCCTCGCAATTTATAAGGGTTACTCGAGTAAAACAGTTAAAAACTCCCCACAGTGCACTCTGCTTTCACTCATTCCCGGGGCTATGGCACAGATAAAAAAGGGGATCCTGAGACACCTTTTTGTGGCAGCTCGTATGGTGATCCCGAGACACTGGAAGACGACTAGGGTGCCCTCTCTCTGTGAATGGTTGGCGGAAGTTAAGACAATCCAAAGGATGGAAGAATTGGTTGCTGAAGCTCACAATCGCACGACATATTATCTGGCGATCTGGAGTCCCTGGATTTTGCATATGGATACCGAGAATTTCAAAGCTCAAATCCATTCCTTAACATCCTCCGCACAATAAGTGTACAGGCTCATTATTTAGTTATTCATGATATAATTTTTTTTTTCTTCCCTTTCTTCTTCTCCCTCGTTCTCCTTTCTCCTCTTCATCCCTCATACTCTTAATTTCCTGAAATGTGTACTTAAATTAGTTGGGTGCTTTTGTACTCACCTGACCCTATTTGATATTTAAGAATTGGTCTCATCGGCTTAGTCATATATCTGTTAATAGAGTTGCGACCGATTGGTTGACACATGTCATGGTTCTCTCGCCTCGTTATATTGATTCAATTCTGCTTTTATGAAGATCTTTGATTGGGTCGACGATTTAAGAGGGGACTTGTCTCCCGTGTGTACCAAGAAAAGAGACGAGTCATTAAAAGATGCTCTCAGTTTTATTATGTTGACGCATAATTGCATTACAGAATGAGACTCTATGATACATGTTATCTTTGTTCCCTTTATAATGCTTTGTATGGAACTATGCTTGATTATCTGCACTATTGTATAACAAGTTGTACAGAACTGTTTATATAATCTAAAAATAATAAAATAAGATTATAACAAAGAGCAGTGTTACGATCCCCTTTCCCCCACCCATCCCCTAGACTGGGAGAGACACCAAATGTAAAATAAAATAAATGAAAACAAATTAAATTATTAGAAATATTGCCCTGCTGATTGGCCACATCCCTGCTACTGCTCCCGGGCCCCTACTGAGCTCGGGCCCCAAAGCAGTCGCTTCCCCTGCTTCCCCTATCGCTACACCACTGTGTGCAGTCTTGAAGGATTTAAAGTTTTAAATTAAGTCATTTTAACCTGGAATATCTATATATTGATCTTTTAAAGATTTACTGGTATCCCAAGGAGCTGGAAGTAAGTGGTCATACATCATTGACTAGCCACTCTTATACAAAGCTGTAAGGCAGATCTGTCAGTGTTAAATATGCTGTATACCATTTTAAATACACCAGAAACACTTATTAACTTTGGATGCTGTCAGAAATTTGTCTTTGAGTCACTTTCTGATGTGTGATACCTTTATGCAAGTACTGACTACAATGCCTTAACAATGGATCGAAAGGCAGTCTCCATTAAAATAGGGAACAAATGTGAATTATTCTTTCAAACTAAGATGGATTATATATGGTATGCAAGTAGTATGTGTATATTTTCGAGGGGCCCCTAATAATAGGAACACAAAAAACAAACTGAAAATCACCTAGAATTATTTAAAGGTGTATGGCAGTATAATTTGAGAACAAAATTATCTTATTAAAAGGAATCTGCCAGCTCCAAAATATCCCCCAAAGTATAGTGAAAGGTTTATACTGTAAGTGACTACAAGTATAGTTATGCATTTTTGTTTTTATCTACATACTCACTTGTATCCATCCCATTGAAGTGAGACAGTAGGAGCTTTAATTATGCTGCTGCATAGCAGGTAGGCAAACAATAAAGAGAATACAGGAGCAATGTGAGCACTACATTATTTTCACACAGTGGATTGGCAGAGATACCTATGTAACAAAGCTAGAAAAATAGCTAAGCCAGCCTCATATCTGCAACTTGCTCTTTCGGGACATAACCAATTTATCAAAGAAAGCCAATGAGAACAGTTTTCCATGTTGCAAGGCCTTAGGGGGAAACTATTGCTGGGTACTAGGGATGCGCAAATCTTCAAAGATTTGCAGAATTTTTAAAAAGATTCGCCTCTGATAAGATTCGCTTCGGTCCAACGAGAGTTAAAAAATATTTGTGTTCTGCCAACATCCCGCGAAAACGTACTGTACACATGAGTGTACAAAGTGCATACGAAGCTTTAGTGTATAATTGTCTCACGGTTACATCATATGCATGCACGACACTAGGCACGAATAAATGACGAACATACAGTAAAAGTACACTACTTAACTGAATAAGTACGCATTAGCAATGGCTTTCAGATTATTCTGAAATTTTGGATAATTTGTTAATACATTAAAGTACAAAGTCCATGATCTAGTTACTAACTTGAAAATAATCAGTAATGCATAACCACTCTTGGTATTGACGTTGACCGGACGTTTCGGTACTTAATCCTTTCCAGTACCGAGCCACTTTTCACCTTAAATCCCAGGCCGATTTTTGCAAATCTGACATGTGTCACTTTATGTGGTAATAACTTTAGAACGCTTTTACTTATCCAGGCCATTCTGAGATTGTTTTCTCGTGACACATTGCACTTCATGACAATTTGAGTCAATATATTTCACCTTTATTTATGAAAAATCTGCAAAACAGACAAGAAGAGAACAGGTTCTATATTTCTGGGGCCATGGAGCAGACATTCCGATGCAGGCAGCACATGGTGTTGGCCACATCTTTTTGCCCCCATTGAAATGAATGGGTCCTCAAAAAATGAGGATCGGATGCAGACCAAAAATATGGTCATGTAAATGCACTAAGGGTAAATACACATAAAGTTTTTTGGATGAGGATTTGAAGCAGATCTGCCAACAGAAACGGATTGGAAAGGAATTAGGCTACTTTCACACTAGTGTTCTTGCTGGATCCAGCAGGGTTAAGCAATAAAGCTTCCGTTACACAACTGTCTGCATCTGTTATGAACGGATGTGGTTGTATTATCCTTAGCATTGCTGGGACTGATCCGTCATTAACTCCATTAAAAGTCAATGGAGGACGGATCCGGTTTCTATTGTGTCAGACAGAATGGATCCGTCCCCATTGACTTGCATTGTGGGTCATGACGGATCCATCTTGCTCCGGATCCCCAGGATGGAAAGCAAAATACAACATGTTGCGGTTTGCTCTCCGGCCTGGGGATGCAACTAAACTGAACAGAATACATTTTGGAACACTCCGTTCTCTTCAGTTCAGTTTTGTCCCCATTGACAATGAATGGGGACAAAACTGAAGCGTATGTTTCCGGTATTGAGCCCCTATGACGGAACTCAATACCGGAAAACAATAATGCTAGTGTGAAAATACCCTTAGAACTATAAAGGAAGGATTTATATTTCTGGTTTTGGCTGATAATCATCTGTGTTTAGTCCTGGTATATTAGCATTTAGCATTATACTGTAGCTTCTCACAACTTTCCTATGGTCTAAGTGTACAGGCCTCATATTTGCTGCTTATGTCAATGGTCCAGTCTCCATTTCCCTGTGTTTATTACCTGACTATTCACCCTTGTACCCTGCTGTTCTTTGATTAGTCCTTAATTAGGGAAATACAGCCCCTCCTCTATTGTTCACACCTAGACGTGTAAATGTAAGGCTTTAGTTCTTCTGAGACACTGGTCTTCATCCAAAATGCAAACTTTCTAAGTGCACAAAATCATATTATACCAGATTTGTAACTAAATATTCAATGCAAACAATGTTTCTGCTTCCCACAACTATCACCCCTATTTTCCTGCACTGCCTAAAATATCCTAAAACCCCTGCACCTAGCAAGGAACTTCTTATCTCTCCCTCCATCTGACCTCCTGCTCAGATCTGTTCTGCAATAAAAAAAACTTTCCTCTCTAGAGGGAATTGTAAGAAAGAGAGAGACATGAAAACCTGGGAAATTAAAATGAGCCACCGTTTAAAAAACATTTCCACCTCCCTCAGTTCCACTCCCAAGCCAAAGGATTAGATACACAGCTCATTAGACAGTATCACACATGATAGGATTTGATACACAGCTCGGCAGACAATATAACACATGAATGGGTTAGATACACAGCTCAGCAGGTAGTATCACACACAATAGGCTTAGATACACGACTCTGCAGACAGAATCACACAGGATAGGATTAGATACACAGCAGAACAGATGGTATCACACAAGGTAGAATTACAGAGATGCACAATTCTGCAGACAGTGTCACACATTATATGATTAAATACACAACGGAGCAGGCAGTATCACTCATGATAGGATTAGATACATAGCTCATCAGACGGTATCACAAAGGATAGGATTAGATATACAGCTCATCAGACAGTATCACACGATAGGATTAGATAGACAGCTTGGCAGACAAAATAACACAAGATAGGATTAGATACAAATCCTATGTGATACTGTCTGCTGAGATGTGTATCTAAGCCTGTCTTGTGTGATACTGTCTGCAACGCTGTGTATCTAATCCTATCATGTGTGATACTGTCTGCTAAGCTGTGTATTTAATCCTATTCTGTGTGATACTGTCTGCAGTGTTGTGGATCTAATCCTATCATGTGTGATATTGTCTGCTGAGCTTTGAATCTAATCCTATCATGTGTGATACTGCCTGCTGGGTTGTGTATTTATTCCTATCATATGTAATACTGTCTGCAGAACCTTGTATCTAAATATATTGTGTGTTATACTGTCTGCTCAGCGGTGTATCTAATCCTGTCATGAGTGATACTGTCTGCCGAGCTGTGTATCTAATCCTATCCTGTGTGAGATACTGTCTGCTCAACTGTGTATCTAATTGTATCCTATGTGATACTGTCTTACTGTGTATCTAATCCTATCCTGTGTGATACTGTCTGCTTAGCTGCATATCTAATCCTATTATGTGTGATACTGTCTGCCGAGCTATGTATCTAATCCTATCCTGTGTGAGATTCTGTGTGCTCATCAGTGTATCTAATCCTGTCATGTGTAATACCGCCTGAAGAGTTGTATATCTAATCCTAACATGTCTGATACTGCCTGCCGGGCTGTGTATCTAATCCTATCATATGTAATACTGTCTGCAGAGTCATGTATCTAAGGGCCCTTGCAGACCAGCATGAGACTCGGACGTCTCCCACATCGTGTGCCCTGTACTGAACTCCTGCCACTGAAGGGGTTACATAGCCTTATACTGATTTATGATGCTATGTAACCCTTAATCAGGGACTAATAAAATAACAGCAGGATATAAGGGTGAATAGTCAGCTAATAAAAACACAGGGAATGGAGACTGGGACGCTGAAATAAGCAGTAAATATGAGGCCAGGACACTTATGAGTGCTAAATGCTATTATACCAGGGTTAAACACAGACGATTTTCAGCCAAAACCAGTAGTATAAATCCTTCCTTTATATTTCTAATTTCTTTCCAATCTATTTCTGTTGGCAGGTCTGCTTCAAATCCTCATCCAAAAAACTTTATGTGTATTTAGTAGAGATGAGCGAGCACTAAAATGCTCGGGTGCTCGTTATTCGAGACAAACTTTTCTGGATGATCGGGTGCTCGTTTCGAGTAATGAACCCCATTGAAGTCAAAGGGAGACTCAAGCATTTTTTGCAGGGGACCAAGGCTCTGCCTAGGGAAGGCTGGGTGAAAACCTGGAAACATCAGAAAATGATGGAAACACAACGGAAATGGACAGGAAACAGCAGGGGCAGCATGCATGGATGCCTCTGAGGCTGCCTAATCCCACCATTACCCCAAATTCTCCTGCAACAGCCTGGTGGTTACCCTCATGGCAATTGTGCTCACCCAGACCAAGAAAGGCGAGGCACATGCCCATCACATGTTAGGGAAGCACCCAACTAGGTGCAACGAAGGTCCATCACCCATGCCCATGCTGGCACTGCTCTCCTATCCCCAGCCACACGATGCAGGCATAAGCCTGACACAGCATGGCGGTGACACCAACAAGTGACCAAGTTAGATGAGGTAGCAGGTGAGCCACCCAAAAATTTAGCTTGACACAGCATGGCGGTTATACCACCAATGACTTTGTCCGACTGAGAATGCAGTGAAATGGCTTTTGTTGAGCCTCCAAAAAATGTTTTCTTTTAGGAGTACATAAAGTCGACCCTCAGCAAAAAAATTTTTTTTTTTTAAATGTCGGTACTTGTGCCTCATGAACAATTGTTTTGGACTGTCTGTTTGACGCTCCTGAAACATTGTTTTACAGTGTCTGTAGTTGACACTGTGGAAAAATTGTTTGGAGAGAGGGCTTGTAGGGGGCCCTCAGGAAAAATTGTTTAGAGAGAGGGCCTGTAGGTGGCCCTCCAGAAAAAATGTTTGGAGAGAGGGCCTGTAGGGGGCCCTCCAGAAAAATTGTCGTAAAAGAGTGTCAGTTGGCCCTCTAAAAAATTGTGTTTCGGGTCAGCGTTAGGCAAAGACAACAAGGAGGAGGAGGAGTAGGAGGAGTAGAGAAGAGGAATTGGATACATAAGTAATGTTAATCTTTAGCTGCTTTCCCCCGGAGGAGATTTGAATTCCGGTGAAATCCAGGCTTTGTTCATTTTAATAAGCGTCAGCCTGTCAGTGCTGTGACAGGCATGTACGCTTATCGGTCATGACGCCACCTACTGCACTAAATACCCGCTCTGACAACACGGTAGCGGCAGGGCAGGCCAGCACCTCCAAGGCGTACAGCGCCAGTTCAGGCCACGTGTCCAGCTTTGAAACCCAGTAGTTGTATAGAGCAGAGTGATCGGTCCGGACGTTGGTATGGTCAGCTAGGTATTCCCTCACCATCTTTCTGTAAAGCTCACCCCTACTCTGCCGAGACTGGGGACAGGTGACAGTGTCTTGCTGGGGTGACATAAAACTGGCAAAGAGCGTTCCTCTGCCAGTGCTGGACAAGCTGCTTGCTCGCCTCCTCTCCCCTGCTACTTGGCCCACAGAAACACGCCCTCCGCCGCTAGCAGTGTCAAATGGGAAGGATTGTTTCAGCTTGTGCACAAGGGCCTGTTGATATTGATTCACTCTCATGCTCCTTTCCTCTACAGGGATGAGAGTGGAAAGGTTCTGCTTGTACCGTGGGTCCAGGAGAGTGAACACCCAGTAATCGGTGTTTGAAAAATTCTTCTAACGCGAGGGTCACGGGATAGGCAGCCTAACATGAAGTCTACAATGTGCGCCAGAGTCCCAACACGCAAGAATTCCCTCTCCTCACTGGCCTGACTCTCCATTTCCTCCTCCTACTCCTCCTCCTCCTCCTTCAAGTCCTCCTCTTCAGCCCATACACGCTCAACAGTTAATAAGTATTGAGCACTGGTACCCTCTTCTGTCTCGCCGACATTCTCCTCCTCTTCCTCCTCATCCTCATCCCCCTCCTCCGATATGTGCTGAGAAACAGACCGGAGGGTGCTCTGGCTATCAAGCCACCATCCACCATATCTTGTGACAAGCGCAAAGCTTCCGACTTCATGCTGAGCAGTGAGTTTTTCAATGGGCAAAGCAGCGGGATGGTGAGGCTGATAATGGCGGTATCGCTGCTGACCATCTGTGTTGACTCCTCAAAGTTGCTCAACACCTGGCAGATATCAGACATCCACGTCCACTCCTCATTGTAGACTTGAGGAAGCTGACTGACCTGACTACCAGTTCTGGTGGAAGTTGACATCTGGTAGTCTACAATCGCTCTGCGCTGCTGGTAAACTCTGGATAACATGTTTAATGTCGAATTCCATTCTATGGGCACGTCGCACAACAGTCGGTGAGCGGGCAGTTGTAGGCGGCGCTACGCTGCCCTGAGAGTGGCAGCATCTGTGGTCGACTTGCGGAAATGCGCACAGATGCGGCGCACCTTGGTGAGCAAATCAGACAGATTGGGGTATGTCTTGAGGAACCGCTGAACTATGAGATTGAACATGTGGGCCAGGCATGGCACATGTGTGAGTCTACCGAGTTGTAGAGCCGCCACCAGGTTACGCCCATTGTCACACACAACCATGCCTGGCTTGAGGTTCAGCGGCGCAAGCCACAGATCGGTCTGTGCCATGATGCCTTGTAATAGTCCCAGCCTCCACCAAGTTAACCCAATGTGTCGTCAGTGATATATAGTGTCCCTGCCCGGCAGCACTTGTCCACGTGTCCGTGGTTAGGTGGACCTTCTCAGAAACAGCGTTGGTCAGGGCACGGATGATGTTCTGTGACACGTGCTAGTGTAGGGCTGGGACGGCACATCGGGAAAAATAGTGGCGGCTGGGGACCGAATACCAAGGGGCAGCCACCGCCATGAGGTTGCGAAAGGCCTCGGTCTCTACCAGCCTATAGGGCAGCATCTCCAGGCTCAGCAATTTGGAGATGTGAACGTTGAGGGCTTGGGCATGTGGGTGGGTGGAACTGTATTTCCTCTTGCGCTCCAGTGTCTGCTGTAAAGACAACTGAATGCTGCGCAGGGACACATTGGTGGACGCTGTGGAGGATCGTGGAGGCGAAGGTGTGGTTTTCCGGCGGGAGGCGCTCATGCCGGGGTCCTGGGCAGGTGGTTGACTAGCAGAGGAAGCGAGTGACACAGGGGAAGGAGCAGTGGTGGGACCCGCAGGAGGTGAACGGCCTTGGTTTCACTGAGTGGGGTGTTTAGCACTCATAAGCCTGCGCATGCTGATGGTGGTTAGGCTAGTAGTGGTGGCACCCCTGCTGATCCTGGTGTGGCACAGGTTGTACACCACAGTCCGTCGGTCATCCTCAATTTCTTTAAAGAACCTCCAGACTTGCGAACATCTAGGCCTCGCCACGGGAGCATCACTACGTGAAACAGTTGCTGCTGATGCACCAGCTCTGGCCCTGCTTCTCCCTCTGACCACACCACTGCTTCTTACAACCTGTTCTGGTGCAGAACTCGCCTCCGCCTTAGAAGCACTGTCTTCACTCGGCTTATCAACCCAGCTTGGGTCAGTCACCTCATCATCCTCCGATTCCTTAGTCTGCTTCCCACTCGGACTTCCTGCCCTGACAACTACTTCACCACTGTCTGACAACCGTGTCTCCTCATCGTCCGACACCTCTTTACACACTTCTTCCACTAAGTCAACAATGTCATCACCCACAGACTGCGACAGTTGGAAAACTTGGGCATCGGGAAAGAGGTTAGCAGCAACCTTAGAAGTGGTTTGTGACTCTGGGAAGGGTCCAAAAAACAGTTCTTTAGAGTATGCCGGATCGCATTCCAAATTTTCCTGGGAGGGGGCAGACTGGGGGAAGGAGGTTGAGGTGGAGGAGCCAGAGGAGTGCTCCCTTGGGTAACGTGAGTGGACTGCGTGGAAGACTGACTGGTGGACAAATTACTTCAAGCATTTTCCGCAATCCACGACATCAGCTGTTCGCACTGTTGTGGTTTTAACAGTGCTCTACCACGTGTCCCTGTAAGTTCAGACATGAAGCTGGGGAGTGTAGCTCTGCGGCTTTCCCCTGCTCCCTCATCAGCAGGTACTGTCTCACCCTGCCCAGGACCACGGCCTCTGCCCCCGCAGTAATTGAATGCCCATGCCCACACCCTCGTCCTCGACCCTTAGCCCGGGGGTTCAACATTTTCTATATATAAGTGTATAATATATACAAAAAAAATGGGCCGTCTGTACTGAAACCCACAAACTTGTTCAATCTGAACAAATTAATATATAGGTGGATAAGTTAGAGTAAAATTACGTATTTTATTACGTACCGTGCAGTATGGAGCAATTACACTGAAACTATCAGATTAGGCAGACTTGGTCTGCTTAAGTGCAACCCAGACAAAT